>MU856042.1:0-13285 GCA_033296695.1 Staphylotrichum tortipilum
CAACCACAAGAGTTACAAGCAGTCACCAACATTGCCATTGCTGCCCGTGATACTTCCAGAGGAATTACTCGATACAGTCCGCAGCTTCCTCCGGTAAGAAGTCCTCCTTTAAATATTTCTTCTCTATTTAATACTAGTTATCCTCTTCCAACTTCTGTTTCCATCAACTCTTCGTTCTCTCCCCACCCCTCCTCACCTCTCTGAGCCATCCCTATCCCACCAATCTTTATCTGAGGCGACTTTTAATCAAGCACGAAAAGTCAGTTAGTTAGATTTTTTTTCCCGCACCCTTTCCTCCATGTTCTCCTCACCGACCTCAACCTTTTCTCTTGGTTGGCCATCAGCCTCGTGTGAGATCTCCGAGTTAATTTTTGCAACTTGAAAAAGTCAAAAAGACGAAACGATGGCGCACAACAAGTGCACACTCTCGCATGTGCCCTCTTCATGGGCGATTGCACCGCACTGGCCGCAGGTATGTTCCGTCGCCACTGGATCATCGTGTCATCCCTTTGCTGCTGCCGTGCTGATGGCTAACACCCACCATCCATCCAGGCCAGCACGGGGATGCTCAGGCCGACGCCACGGTGGCCAACACTATTGCCACACACCAGTTGGTAAGTCCTTCCACCCATCAAGTTGCTCTCGGCCATCATGGCTCGCCGACGAACTCCTGTCCCCCTCTCGCGCAGGGCGTTGCTTGGCCTGGCACGCTCGCCTGGGTGGTACATTGAATGTAGCTGCACCACTGCACATGTAATGATCGAAGCGGCCCCTTGGGACTCCATCGGGCAACTGCAGTAGCATGTGCAACAGGTCAAAACGCAGGACAAGGACCCCCATCAGTCCGACTTTTACCGCTTCAGCGGTAGGCCGCGGTCCCGGATTTGCAAGCTTGACCCTTCAACGGCTTGCATGCAGGGGAAAATCCAGACAAGGCTACCTAGGGTGGATTAGCGGTGTCGAAAGACAACTGGGAGCATGCCCAATGCCGACTCGCCGAGATCAGTGCGCTCTCGCGGGGATGATGGCGGTTGGGAACACCGCACAAGCCAGGGCCGACTCGGCGGGGGGGGGGGGTGGGGGGGGGGGGTCTCGACCACCCTGTCGGGGATGAAGGCATACGGGGGAGCGAAGACTGCGTGGAGCGGCACCTGGACTTCTCAGCGCATTCGTGTGCTGATGGCTGGAAAATTCTTCATTTAGGCCATCGGCGACGACACGACCGACCCCGCCGTGCACCATCTCGTGGGAAAGAAGGCCCGCGAGCTGATGACGTCCGTTCTCCGTTCGGAGCAGGGGCTGCTCAGGGCCATCGTGGTCGAGACCCTGCCGATTGAATTGCAAACCAAGGACAGGCAGATCGAGGCCAAGCTCAGGAGCATGCAGGCCCAATTGGACCGACTGAGCCTGCGGTCGAAGGCTGATCAAGCCAACACGAAGAAGACGGCGCGTGAGAAGGGCCAGCAGCGGGCCAGCGCCCTCACGGGGGTCTCCAACAACGCGCGCATCCGGGCCTGGAGTAGGAAAAAGCCGCGGCCGAGGAGAGGGCTGTCGACCTTGAGGAGAAGAAGGCCGAGCTCGAGGAGAAGAACACAGAGCTTGTCGACCAGACGGCAGCGGTAAGCGATCTACCCTATGCCTGCTTCCTTCCCGCCTCCTGTGTTTGTTGGCGTGCTCCAAGGCGGGCTGGACTTGGTGGTAAGCAGGATTCGCTCGCTGACTGCAACATCTCCCCCAACTCCTCGACGCAAACAAGAAGCTCGTGAAGCGTTTGATTGCCGTGGATCCGTCGCGCTAGTAAAGGCTAGAGGACGGTAGTCGTAAGACCCTCCAACTGCTGAGGACCCTGTTGTTGTTGGGGGGGACGGCGGGCAGGTTGGGGTGTGGTCAGCGGGTAAATCTCGGGGAGTCGGTGACTTAGGAGGTCTAGGACAAGGGTGTGGTGGGGACAGTGGGTTGAGTAGTCGCATGTCCACGGTGGTTGAGCTGTTAGAACAGGATGGCTTCATCATCGCCAGGATTACTGGCGTCTCGCGAACTGCCCCTTCCGTGGTTGCTTCCCCTGCGTGTTGGTGTTTTCTGTTTCTGCCGTGTGTCTGCGCTGCTGCTCGCCGTCAGCGAAAAGGTGTTGTGGGTTGGCCCAAGCGCCTGCCCCTCATCTCTCTTGCAGCCGGCTCCCACTGCCTTTTCCTCCTGCAACCCACATCATCAATCAGATCACCAGTTCTCTGTTCCCTTGCGCGCAACAAAAGGGCATGCGTGCAGTGTGGTGCCCCACTTCTCTTGTTTTGCAGCGACACGACTCGTGCTTCTGCCCCACTCTCAGTTCCATGCTTTGGCCTTTTCCCATCATCCCACAAACGCCGCGACTCCCTGCCTCCTGGGCTGTCCAACAGCTCATCAAACCGCAAAAATGGCTCGTGTTCCGACCGCAAGAGAGGTTATCCCGGGTGCACTTGTCAACATTGTCCTCAAGGCCGACCAACCCACGGGTCGCACGGTGCAAGGCGCTGTGGGGCAGCTGCTCACCAAAGGCAACCACCCACGGGGCATCAAGGTTCAGCTCACGGACGGCCGGGTTGGCCGAGTGCAGAGCATGGTGGGAGCACCCGCGGCTTCCAGCGCCCACTCCCAGGCAGAGAGTATCACGGAAATGGCTGCCCAAATGGTGGCGCAATCTGGCGCCAGGCACGGCGGACGCGTCGGGGAGGGCGACACGAGCAACTGGGGCGGACGCAGCGGACGGTTCCAAGATATCCGGACCATGCGGGGCAGCGTAGGACTGCCGCCGCCCACGCCGACAATTGGGCTCGATGCCTACATCAAGCCGGCCAAGAAGCGCGGCAAGGCAAAGAGCGCGGCGGCCGGCACGGCAGGGACAGCAACGGCTGACGAGGCATCACCGGCGGCAGAGCGCGCTGGCCAGGCTGGGTCTGAGATGGAGGAGTCAACATGTCCGGTCTGCGGCGACTTCAGAGGCGACGCGGCAGCCCTGACGCACCATGTGCAGTCTCACTTTGACGACTAGATGGGGGAGCACCGCAAGAGACGGGGGTTGCACACGACAACGGCAATATCTTTGCCTGGGACGGGCCCCGGGCAGGGACTGGGGAAGCGTGAGACAAGCAAACAAGGCGAACCCATCCAACCATGATGGCGCCTCAAAGCTGTGCAGCCGGAAGGGCTTTGGGGTGGGAAGTGCGTGAAACAGTGGTTGGTTGTTGCAATGATGCCCGCGAGAAGGACGATTGTGGTGCCTCTTGTGAGACGAACAGGGGATAGCAATGGCGAGGTCGCCTCCGAGGGCAATGGCGAGGTCTTGGACGATAGCAATGGCGAAGTCTCAAGCAACGGCAATGGAGAGGTTGAGGGCAATGGCAATGGCGAGGTTGAATGCAATAGTAACGGCGAGGTCTTGGACAATACCTAGCAATGGCGAGGTCGAGGGTGACAGCAACGGTGAGATCGAAGGGGTTTGTTTTGGCGTGATGGGGAGACGAAGACCGCAAGTGCCACCGCCTGCATCGCCTGCAGCAATTGAACCTAACGGCTCCGAATCGAGTACGCACACTGGGGAGGAGAAGGAAGAGGGATTGCAAATATCCTCAGCGGCGCTTGTGCGGGCGGCGGAGCAGGCCGGCTCAACACCACCGAGCAACGCCCTGCATATGTCTTCACCTGGGTGCTTGGGCCGCCTGCCCAACCAGAGCCCCGCTGCGCGCTGCTGCAGGTGGAGCGGGTCCTGTGTTTAGTTGGCGTGCTGCTCAGGGCCCGATTCCATTCGCACTTTTCCCTGCCAGCCCAGCCCACGATCCAGTGCATTGCCTTCCATTTCCAACACGTTTCTCGTCCTTGTCCATCGTATTGTGTGCATCCCTTTGCCCAATCAGTCCTCTTCCACGGCATGACGGCGCAAGAACCCCGGCCGACTGGCGGCCTCCTGTCGGCCTCAGTCGAGATCATCGTTCACATCCTCCAACGCTGTCATTCGTCGCGAGATCTCGTCGCGCTCGTCTCAACCTGCCGGCATGTGTACCTCGCCTGGCGCGGAAACGTGGCCGCGGCGATCTGGCCCCTCTGGCTCCGCGAAATCCCGCATTTCGAGGACGCGATCATGGCGGTGAGGACTTGCACTTATGGCGGGTGTCGCTTCATAGATTCTGCGGGTGATCCGTCACTGACCTGGACGCTGGCAGGCTCGCATGACGGCACTGGTCGTTGAGGCCGAACGACGAGGAGAGCTGCCGCCGACTCGCATCTCACCTGGCCAGCCTCAGCTGCAACACCAGCAGCCATCCCTCTCCGAAGTGACAGCCGCCTTTGGCCTTTATGTCCTCTCCCGCGGTGTCGCATCGTGCTTCTGCATGCAACATCTGGAGCGGCCCGATTGTTGGGCTGACGAACCCCGTGGGGACTGCCACCCTGGACGGGACTGGTTCATTGCTGGGGACGGCTGGTCCGAGGAGTGGTGCTGCTCCCCTTCCGAGGGCCGCTCCCAGATGCCCGAATGGAGGGCCCGCGTTTCCCACGCCGTATTCCGACTCCTCATCGTCGGCGCCGCACTGACTGGGGCCTACCAGGAGCCCCTATTCCGGGCCCGTGAGCACCCAGACCCTGATATTCAAGCGCTTGCCCAACGCGCACAGCGCGTCGCCCCTGGGGTCGAGGGGAGGGGCACTCTCACGCAGAAGGAGATGGACTTTTTGCTGCAGTTTGCCGTCTGCGACTTGGACGCCACGCTCGAGGCGCAGGACGCCGTCTTTGGTCCTATCGCCGACTGGCTTCTCGAGAGCATCTTGTCCGACGAGACGTCCCGCCAAGCGATGACGCTCCGGTTTGAGGAGCGGCGTGGCCGCGCGAGATTCTGCCTCGAGGAAGCGGGTCATTACCCGGGCTGTCCCCTGGGCACCACCCTGGCTGACGGCCGTGGCACCCACTCAGACGTGCATCTCATCGTCTGGGAGCTGATGAAAATGATGTGGTTGGTTTCACGAATCCGCCTAGACTCACCATGGTACGGTATTTTTGATCGCGACACACCCTGCCCGCCATCGTCGCGAGGGGCTGACGCCGGCGGCAGCCGCTGGGGCCCACTCGAAACTGAATCCGCGGTCGCGGTCTACTTTGGTGTCTTCAGGGCGGAGGAGACGTTTTTGAAACCGGTATTCGGGTCGCACCCTCGGGTCCAATCATGGATGTCCGACCGGTTGTACATGAAAACGTACCCAGCGGTGCCCGCCACTCCGGAGCAGGATCGTGGCGACGGGAAACACTCCTGCAGGGCCTCAAGCGTACAGATGTTTTTCGACCACATCTTCGCCCACTCGGGCCGCCCGAATCATTTCGAGAATTTCAACGACACGTCACCTGTTGCGCCCCTGGAGCTCAAGTTTTTCGAGTACTTCCTCCAGCGCCATCTCGGGCTCTGCTTCGACTGTGACTTCTTTGGCCCACAAGACTTCGTATCGATGGAGATTTTTGAGGCGACTGCAACCATCTTCTCGCAGGATGACGTGGAGAGTCGGCACCCAATGCAGGTCTACCTTAACCACGGCGACTTTCTTGATGGCTCTGAGCTACTCATCGGACACCCCCCACCCTCGGAGCGGGTTTATCAAGCTCCAAGGAGGTTGTGAGATTGGGGTTGCCAGCGCCGGAGACGCGGGGAGGGGCCACGGTGGCACGCATTTTCAGACTTGAGAAACGGAGTTGGGAAAGCGGATAATAAGAAATTAACTACGTCGGTATCTGAACAGGAACAATGTTTGGCTGGGTGAAGTCCATGGGACTTTGCGGCCGGTTTCGGTAATTCGTCATCTCGATGATTCCCCTGTCCCCATCGCTCAAGTCGTCGTCCGATTTGTGCCCGCTCGTCTCGGTGCCTACGGCCGTGAGCATGTCCTCGAGGCTGTTGGGCCGCTTCCTTCTCTGTCCGCCGGGGCGTCGGGGTGGTGGCTGCAGCGGGGGTAGTGAGGCTCGAGGGACTGGCAGCGCAGCAGCAATGGTCGTGGGGCGACCCTGGCTGCTCCCTTGGCTGCCCAACCCAGTCTCAACCATGGTCGTCATACTCGTCGGGTATCCTGTCCCATACCCCAGCACAGCGGGTCGGCGGAAGCTTCCCTTTGAGAGCGCCCGCAAGATGGGGATCGAGGCTGCCATGATACACGCAGCCGACTCGGCGGTTCCAAGCGCCACAAGCGGGATGCTTCCCCCTTGTGTGACGCGTCGCCGTCAGCAGCTGCACCGCGTCATCGGGGATTTGGGATGGTTGTTGGCACACGCATGGACTCACGGGCATCGGAGCCAACGACCCTTTTGATTGTGGTTGCCTTTGCAGCGGCGGTTGCGCCAGCCCTGGCATCTTCGTCAGCCAGGAACAGAAGGACCAACCAGTTCACCATCGCCGCCGACCTCGACGCCGACGACGAGGCCATGGACGGCATCAGCATCACTTACAATAAGCCCATGCTCATGGCTACCGTCGCGCCGATCTTCTCCTTCTTGCTCATCTGCTGGCTTAGCAAGTATTTCCATGGCAGCAGGGCCATGATGACATCCACGGCAGCCGAGTATGCTGGCGTCAGGTTCCCACTGTCAGCTCGCTTCCTCTCTGATCTCATGGAACGCACTCGACACACCCCTTACCGCAGGAGAAGACGTTGTACCTTATCGATACATCGACCGGGACACATCTCCCAGGCAGCTTGAAGGTGCCGCATTCGATCCAGACCAGCAGGACGCTGGTGGTAAGGATGAGCGTCAACGTCGTCAGGACGAACCACACCGAGACTCGCATCCACCGGACCGGGATCCGCAGCAGCGTCACGCCGAAAGACGTCTTTCCCCAGAGGTTGCTGATGATCATCGCCGTCGAGAGGATGTTTACTGGCAGGCCGAAGTAGCGCAGGTTGCTTGTAGGAATTCTCCGCTTGCCGTACCCGAGGCTGATGACATAGGCCACAAACGATCCAGAGGCCGTCAGGGCCACCCAAGAGGCGAGAAGGATCCAGTCGTCCCACCACAGTCCGCGATTCTGACAGTTTTTCAAGTACAGTCGCGTGAATAGGAATAGTCCCGAGACCGAGATGAGGAGCCAGATGAGGACGTTGAGCTGTGGGCCGTAGTCGGCGTCGGCATCGGCGCCGGCGCCCGCATCCATCAGCGTCATTGGCGGTGACTGGCGAGCCGCATACAACGAAAGAAACAACGAGTGTCTGAGGAAAAGGAGTGAATGAAGGAAGGAAACGCCTCCAAGAAGGCACGCCGAGCCTCTCTGTTTGGGCAGTCAACAGCACCGGACCCTGATGAAGCAGTGGAGAACAGAAACCAGGCCGGTTGAAGTGATCCGAGTCGGAATAGGGCACCCATAAGAAGAGCTCCCCCAGCCTTCGGTTCGCAACTGCCGGGTCCTCCTCGCGTCCCCTGCGCGACCCAGAAACCAGGACTTGTGTCAGCAGCATTACACCAAAAGACTTGTGAGACGGTTGCTACACGTAGATCATTTTGGGGGCAAGCGACTGGTCGAGGCAGTCCAGTCGGCGCAAGAGACACGGAGGGGAGCACCGCCTGGCCCGTTTGGTGCCGCCAAGGGGGCGAGCTCGTCACGGAACGGCGATCTCGCGGACCAGCAGGACCAGGCGCGGCGCCGTCATCAAACCGCAGATCGTCCCAATCGGGCTACGACGCTGCCGATGCAACACCAATCCGGGGTGCAGCGAATCCAAACATCTCTCCCCAGCCGGGTCTGTGCGCCTGTTAAGTCATGCTGTTGGACCGAGTCGAGAACAATTGAGGCCGGGGGCAAGAATGACCAGACAGGGGCGCGTGTTGGGACGGATATCAGGGTGACGCTCCCCGCGCGCATTGCTCCCTTGCCCTCCTATTTTGTGGGGTTGCGATCGTTTCCACGCCGTCCGGGCGCCCTACCCGAGCCCCAGCGGGGCCTCGTGATGCGCGGTGTGCGACGACGTCTCGTCGACTTAAGGTGTTGTTCGCACAGCATTCGAGACTGGGAGGGTCACACGCCAGCCCCCCTCTCCTCCAATCTGCAGAGTCATCCTGGCCCGCGCACTTTGCACAATCAAGGAAGCGCCGGTTGAGCCATGGTTTCTATCATACCACCCCACCGTTTCCCATCACCGCATCTGCTGTGCGTGATGGTGTTGGGGGAGCGCCAAGCGAGCTCGGCAGACTGATTGCGTAGCAGTCAAAGTCGGGCGTCCCCTGCCCCATGAGATTCTCGTTCCCTATTATCCGACCCAAAAATGACCAGGAGCCCAGCAGCGGGCGGAGGGTCGGGATGCAGAGACACACGGTCGAGCACGTTACTTCCCCCACCGACCAGAACACTGTTGTTGCCGAGGTCCAGCTGATGTCCGGGTCTCGGAGAGAGGCGGGGAGCGTGGTGAGTCGGATGGCCGATATCACGCAGGTACTGGAACCCGAGGTCAGCCGGTGGCCCTGGCAAGTTGTCCAAGTTCGGAATACCAATGGGGGACAGAGGGGAAAACACTTAGTTACCAGAACCCGAGAGAAAACACGCCGATAAGAACCATCTTGTGCAGCGGCGGCAGACGAAGCGTATTGAGCAATGGCAGCGGCATGATGAAGATCAGAACATCGGTAACGACGTGGATGACTCCATGCGCCATCCAAAACCACAGCCTCTTGTCGCACGTCCAGGTCGGAGCGCGCGGGTCCCAGTTTAGGGGGAGGCAGATGGTGGCCCCGCCAATGATGCCGGCAACAGCCCAGGCGGCGAAGAAGGCCAGAAAGATGTCGCAGACAAGCTGGAAGGTCGGCAGCGGGAAGACACGCCGAAACTGGAGGAGGAAGGTGGCCTTCAGGAGCATGATCGTGCCGTGGTATCCCAGTGATGAGATGAAGATCAGCTGACGGGGTTGTTAGCCTTTCCCCTCAATCCCCCAGTCGGCGAAGGGCATGCCGTTAGAGTACCTTGAACAAAGTTGACCGTTCCGCCATGGGAAGCGTGTCGATGTGGTAACCGAGCCCGAGCCGGGTTGCTGAATCGCGTCAGCAGGCAGTGAGGGACCAAGGACGGTGGTATGTGCGCATACCGGCTGTGATTCCGATGATCCCCGCGATGGTTGATCCCTAAACTCGTGTTAGGACAGCATTGGGACACAAGCGGAGCCCCACGCGCGAACCAGTGTGATGACCAGCGCGATGTCGTCGTTGCCAAATTTTCGGAGGACTCGTAGCCGGACGTGGAAACGCAGCGCGACAACCACAATGTTTACAATCAAGAAGATGCTCGAATAAACAATGAGGCTTGTCGCGACGCTTTCGTGATCATTCCGGGGGAGGTTGGTGCGAGTCGTGGTCGGGTCCATCGCGGCCCCAGGAGCTGGGGGTTGGCACACAAGTTGCCGGAGGCATTGAGGGTTGACGGCACGCGGAGAGATGGGGTGGCATCCACTGAAACCGAGACTTCGTTACCGACGGAGCTTCTTAAGACAAAAGGCGGTGGTTCAGATGTCGAATCTCGTTCCTGTCTCACGATCTTTTGCCACAGCTGCTGGTTGAGTGACCCAATTTCCACAAGCGTGTCCCGAGTCCGCAGAGCTGGAGGGGATCCCAGCAGGTGATCGCCGAACAGGGCCGGGTGATTGGCCGCTTGGCATCTCCAGATGTCTCAGGGGGGGGATGCCGATCTTCAAGGGTCACTGATGAGCCCCCTCTTTTTGGCGCACTTGACCCCACGAGGCCGCCACTTACACAGGGTAGGCCTATCGAGCCAGGCTTGTTTTGGTGATGTGGTCCAGCGTGGCTGGGGCCGGCCCGGGTAAAAGCAAGACATGAGGTCTTGCGTCGCCCAGCGGCGTTCTTGGGCCAGCCCTAATGCATCCTCCTGCAGTTCGCCGCTGTGACTCGCCGAGGTGGGCAAATGGTTGCTCATGATTTGCGTCGAGATGACCTCCGAAAGGCTAGCAGTGTTCCAGAGGCTCGGTAACTATTCTGCAGGCGTGGTTGCTGAGGCACACACAACACAAAACATAAGCACTCGGGGGTTGCTGCTGGCGGCTGCTCTCAAGAGTCAAAACAAAGGTGCCCGCGCCGTGATGCTGAATCAGGCTGCTGTTCCATTCCGGCAATTGCTCGACGACCTCGGGCACTCGGCCCCTCGTGTCCGGGGAACGCTGAGCAGCCGTATTTGCCAGGGCGTTTGGAAGTTGACGAACACGACTGAGACAAGGGTGACCCCCGGCGTGTCCCGAAACTTTGCCACGCAGCATGTCGTCAACATGGCTTCCATTCTTGCTTCTTCTTTTTCCACCGGCCCGGGTGTTAGCTTTTCCACAAAACCGAGCCCCTCACTCGGCACCACCCGCCAGCGCGCCACTTGATTCCTCCGTGGAGGCAGCTTTCCCCTGTTCCTCAGAAGCCGTTGCCTCTTCTTCCACTGGCGCAGACTCGTCGTTTGCTAATGCAGTTTTCCCCTCAGCCAACGCACCTTTCCCCGCCTTCGTCGCTGGACCACCTCCCTCTTCCTCCACCTCGCCCCTCCTCACTGCCCTTTGAAACGCCGCTTGCATCTCCCCCCACGGATAGTCCTCAGCCCCATAGACCCTCTGCCTCTCCAGCCACACGGCCCCGTTTCCCTCCCCAAACCCGCCGCGCTCCCACCAGTCCTCCACCGCCCCAAAGATAGCCTGCCGAGTTCTCAACCTCCACCTCCCATTCCCCGCCCCCATCGGCCTCCTCTTGTCCTTGCAATCCGACCCCAACACCGGCACCACGTCCTCCACCGCCGGCACTTTGCCCTCCTGCACCACCTCGTCATCCTTCACGATCCGCATCTCCTTTGGCGGGAGCAGATCCCCCGGCCAGTTCTCTGGCGTCTCGGTGTCGGGATCAAACGGCTCGATGATCCACGCGCGCTCGTGCCAGTCGGGCATGCGGAGCAGCACGCGCGGGATGGCGATGTAGGCGGTGTTGCTGGCGGCGGCGGTGAGGAGGGCGCGACCGAGGCGGGTGGAAACGGGGAGGCGGCGGGTGTTTTGGGCGAGGAGGAGGAGGCGGGGGTCGAGCAGGACCGAGAGGAAGTCACGCAGGTGGTGGATGGGGGGGTCGGTGTCTTTGTAGGGGCTCGGGGACCGGGGTGGGAAAAGGGAGAGGAGGGCTTCGGCGAGGGTGGTGAGGGTCTTGTGGAAGGGGAGGAGGGCCATGTTCATGCTGCAGGGGGTGATAGGGCCGTGCAGCCAGCCGGATTTGGTGGCGGTGTAGATGGAACCGGGGAAGGTTATCACCCAGTCGATTCCGTTGTCGAGAGCCAGGGAGAGGATGTTTCGGCGGAACGTGGGGAGGGAGGTGGCGGAGCGGTTGATGGGGAGGGCAGTGGTGTTGAACACTTGGACTGCGGTTTTGCTGGGCCCGGGGATTTCGGTTCTGCTGGGCTCGGGGATTTCGTCGAGGAACTGGTCGCCCAGGGCGTCGAGGTGGTGGGTGTTGACAAAGGCGTCGGCTTTGGCCTTGGACTCGGCCGTGGCTGCGAGAGGGAGGGACTCAAACACGAGCAGATCCAGCTCAACATAGTCTTGCGTCACGGCCGTGAGGGACTCGAAGAAAGTATGGTTGAAATGGTCCTCTTGCACGCCCTGGTGAGGATGTACCGCCCAGGAGATGATGTTCCCCTTGGGCGTTGGGACTCGCAGTTTCTGGCCTTCCGTGACAAGCGGCACCAGGTCCCCGCAAGCCAGCATGAGGAGCGAGAACTTCCAGATGACCTCCTCGACTGTCGTCGCTTCGTTGCCGCAGAACGATAGCGGTATGCCCGCCGTGTTCAAGGCAATCGACATCAAGTCGCCCTTGAGCATGCACCCAAACGACAGGATGTTGACGAGGTGTTGCATGGATGAGACGTCGGAAGTGGAGTCTGGCATGAGCTTTTGGATCCTCCACCAGCGCTGGCGCAAGGTCTTGGGGTCCGGATCGTTGAAATGCCCCATAAACTCAAGCCCGATGGGCGGCTCAGGCTCAGAGCCGGAGAGGTGAAGGCCCAGGTAGTGGATGAATCGGAACTCAAACCCCAGGACTCCGCCGTCAGCCCCAAAACAAATGAACAGCGGGTTGTTGACCTTCTGAAACTTGGCCATCCGAGACTCGTGCGCGCACCAGGCTCGGTTGTACCAGCGTGCCCCGAGGATATTCATGGCAAAGGCCCTGACGGCCTCCATGACGTGGCCTCTGCCGTCGTCACGAAGCTGTTGCTCCCTTTTGGGGAAGTACTGGTCCACGAATTGCCCTTTTTCATCGCCTCTCAGCCCACGCTCCTCCACCTCATGCACGAGGTCCTCGTAGAACCCTCTGTAGGCAAGGCCGGCTTCCTCCTCGTCCTTAGTAAGCTGGATGTCCTCGAGCAAGATCACCACCCGCCGCGCAGAATGGTAGATGGTATCCATGAGGGCAATGTGGCCTTCCTTGTCGACCGGGTCGTCCTGGTTGATGCACAGCTTGTCGAGCCAGACGCCCTCGTCCGGCGTCTGCCGGAGGGCCATGACGGCATGGATCATAGGCTCCGAGATCTCCCACCCGGGGTAGACAGGCGTGGCGGCGGCGGCGAGGCGCCACTTGGGATAGTGCCAGCAGTAGCTGACGGCAATGTACGAGGGGACAGGGCTGTAAATTGACCCAGGGCTTGGAGCTGGACAGAGCATGCGGAGGCGGACGTCGGGCCTGACGTCCTTCTTGAGACGGAATTGTCGGCCAACCTCGGGATTTAATCCGTTGAGCCGAGACAGGATTTCGTCCGGCGGTATTCGCCTCACGCCGTCGTACATGGTCTTGCTGGGTTCGGAGAGGAGGGCATTCTTGTTGTCGTCCGAGAGCGCCACCAGTTGCTGGCCGAGGCCAGACAAGACCGTGGACGTCTTGTCTTTAGCGTAAGCGTCTTGGATTGCTGCCATGTTGATCCTGTCCCGGCCGAATTCTGCTTGCGATTGGGTGGTGGGTTGGGTTGAGTGAACAACGCAGAGCTGGAAGGCTTGGAGCTGAGCCAAGCCTTGAAGTCTTGCAACCCCTCAATCCACGGTCTTGCCGCCCTACTTCGACGGTGTCTAACCGTTTTCAGCAAAAGTTGCCTTACCCTCTCGGCCCTCTGTGATTGCTCATGCTGTTACCCTCGGCATCGCCCTCGCCATTGCCCTCACCGTTACAGCAAGCTCGCTGTTCTCCTTGTGTCATGAACCGACCATTTGAAGTGGACCAGAGGGCTGCAGGTAGCATACGGGGCATGACGCCAGCCAATCATTCAAGGAAACTATGC
>MU856043.1:0-13281 GCA_033296695.1 Staphylotrichum tortipilum
GTCCGATATGCCTGCGGGCGCAACGGTGTAGAAAGAATAATAATAATAATAATAAGGGGAGGCATGTGATGGTCCCAGCAGAGTAAATTAACTACCGCTACATGGGTGTCGAGTACTACGGGTGAGTATATCCCAGTCCCTCGCCTGTTCGCGTGGTCGGTACTGACCAGGGGACGTAACCATCGTCACAGGGAGTGCTACTATGGCGACACACTGCAGGGCACGCTGGCCACCGTCAGCTGTGACATGCCCTGCGCTGGCGACCAGAGCCAGATCTGCGGCGGCGGCAACCTAATCACCGTGTACGACGACCCGACGTGGAGCGACCCCACGCCCGAGGAGCTGGCCCAGGCTCTCGTCGCCCTGGTCTACGCCCTGGACGACCTCTTGGATGCACTGAACTTGGCGCGACGCCGCGGCCGCCGCGGGAGTGCCTAGTCGCAGGCTGCACAAGCGAGTCCCTGCTTCCCTGAGCGACGCGCTCGATAGTCTGAGCTCGGCCGCAGAGACCGTCGGTGAGTACCGTCCCCTCCATTCCTATGTGACCCTATTTAGGTCTCGTGAGTAGCTGCTGACAACAATGTGTTTATCGCTCAGGGTGGCGGAACGATCAAATCAAAGTTCTCTATCGGCGTCGTCGGAATCGCGGCACAGTGAGTTCGATCTCTTTCCCCAGAACGAGGAGTTGGCCAGCGAACTCACCGCGTTTCTTTGCGCTTGCCCCGCTAAATTAGCAACGACGAGGAGATCACTTTACTCGACATAAGTGAGTTACATGCAGTCCTTCCTTAAGATTAGATGAGAGTGCCTGCCATGGTTGTTCCCGTTCAGACACAAGAGTTGGACAGGCACTGCAGGCCGTCGGCGAGATCGAGGACACGACACCGCCCGCATCCCAAGCAGCGGTGGCAAACCAGCAGGTAACCATCACAATGTTCCACCGAGACCGTACGAATACGGGGTCGTTGCTGACATGGTCCTCCTTCTTAGATCAACGCCATTGGTCGGCCCAACCAACATTGGTGGGATGCAACCGACTTGTGTAAGTCTCCCACTCCTGACTAAATCGAGCGGCAACGGGTTTGGCTGACCCGGTTCCTGCTGACCTATCTTTCCTCAGTCCGCTTCATCTTCTCCCTTGATGTGTTCCTCGCACCGAGCTTCTGTGCATCTTGACAGGTGGAAGCTGGATTGTCCTATCAGCACTTTTGGCCAACGAGAGTTATTTGACGAGGTGACAGCAGGGATGACTGGCCATACTTCCCGCAGCGCAATCGTTCCGTCTAGGCATCAAGGGTTAGGGCAAGGAACTGCTTTGGCTGAAGCCAGAAATGGCTCCCTAGATTTCCCCCTTTTCTCCAACTCTGGCGCGCACAAACAGTGTATTCTACCCAACGGGCTTGACCCAAAACGGCAACTACTCTTCGTCTCCTCGCACATTCTTGAATCCTTCCTCGTCGTCCCAAATCGGGGCGAGCTCAACAAAGCGAGCCGCGCCAGGCCGTCCCTCAGCAACTTCAATAGTTAGATGACTTAGATGTAAAACATGCTGTCCCTCAACCTCGCATGGATTAAGACGTCGTCGCTCGATATCGCCGCCGGCGCCCCTCCAACGCTCCCTGCCATCGAGTGGCTCGGCGTCTCAAAGACTCCGCTCAGATAGCATCTAGCCCTCTCGCGTACCACGTCAGCATGGTAGGCCGGCGTGCACAGGCTTACCGCCTTGGTGGCGCGCCCGTAGGTGTAGCACATGTTCTGCGTCAGCGCCTCGAGCACGTCGGCCGTGTTCTGTAACGACGGCGGTACCGTCTTGGCGTAGTGCGTGCGGAAGATCTCGTCCAGCACGACAAAGTAGTGCGCCGGCCGCGCCGTGCGCCAGAGTTGAAGAAAATGGGAAATCTGGGGAGCCATTTCTGGCTTCAGCCAAAGCAGTTCCCTGTACTGGCTATGCCCGTGTGAGAACCCCCGGTCGGGGCCTGCCCTGCCCGCCAACGGAGAGGTTTCAACTTCAATCGGCTTCTTGTTTTCGACCCTCTCCGGGGTCTGGTGTGCTTCCTTCCCAGCGACCTCGCGGTGCTGGATCTCGGTCAGGTGCTGATTTTAAGTCGTGAGAAGCTGGAGATGCTCCATCGGATTGAACCCCTGCCCGCCCCAGCCTATGCTGCTGTCGTTGCCGTGGCGTATGACCTGAGGCTGTGAGACTCGGGGACTGCGGCGGTTCGGATACTACCTGGCGGTCAAGAGACCGGTCTGAAGAAGGAAACTAGCCTACAACGTTAAGACATGGGTCCAAGAAGTATATAAAAGAGACAAGCGACCTTGTCGCACTCTCCAAACGTCCTCCTCTGCTCTCCCACGTCCCATCCATTATCCTCCTCATCGCCTCCAGACAACATCAGGACACCGACCGTCTCATGCTTCCTGGCGTTAGTCAACCTGCAGAAGGCCATGTTTGTAGATGGCATCCAGTGGTTTCCGACTCCGGAAATCGCGGCATTGTTGTTGCCTCAGGCTTTGAGCTCCGCTCCCCCAAATCCGGCGTGTTTTTGCCTAAGGCACACATAGATGCGTATCTTTTTTTGCCGGCAGAAAAGCACAACCGTCTCTATTCTGTTTTCCAGGAAAACGTTCCGTTCCGTTTTGTTTTGTTTCGAAGCCAAACCCCGATCCCTTTCGCCATAATACCGCAACCCGGAGCCCTTCACAACATTAACCTTTTTTTCTGTGTTTTTTATTTCGCAATTCTTTTTGCGCATTCCGATTCCCTTTCACAATCGCAGCTTTGTCTCCGTTCCTGGCTGGCTCGATCGCTTTAATCCAGTCCTGCTAACCTCGGTCGATTCTATCTGTAACTGGCTCAGGAGTGTATTGCAACTAATAACTATCTGATGACGACTCTACGAGTATAACTGAGCTTGAGAAAAGAAAAGGAAAGAAGGGAAAATGGTCCGCATGTCGCGATGCTCTCTGTCTGGCCGGACGGAGACACCAAGCAGAAAAGGGGTAAGTGTGGTGGGGTCGTCGACGGGGTCGTCGTCGACGGAGTTGTTGATGGAGTCGTTGACTCGGCGATGCTCAGGGGCATCGAGGGTTAGGGTTGGCCGAGGATTGCCGAGGCCTCTGCAGGGCTCAGCCCGTTACAGCTTGGATGTGGTATGCGACCGCAAGGCCCGAAAGATCTTCATCTCCCAGGAGAGCTACGTCAAGGCCCTCCTCGCGAAGAAAGGCATGGAGAGCGCTCATGCCGTGGCAACTCCATGGTCCCCAAAGCTGGAACTACCACCTACTTGGGAGCCGTTGATAGCCCAACAAAAGGACTACATCAAGGACATATACGCCCTGAATTGGGTAGCTTACGGCACATGACCGGACATTGCCTACACGGTATCACGACTCTCAGAGATAAATTCTGGGCCATCACAGGCCACCTTGACCTCCTGAAGCACCTCTGGCGTTATTTCGCCGGCACGACGAACTGCGGCTTGGAATACGGCTTGGAATACGGCTTGGAATACGGCTTGGATTTCGGCGGACAGATGCTCTCTGTCGACGACTTGCTGATGATGACGTTCGCCGATGCGCCCCTCGCCGACCGACTACCATCACGACACTCCATAGGCGGCCACGCAGTCTTCGTGGCTGGCGCCCCTGTGGTGTGGAAGAGCAAGAAGCAGACCTTTGTCGCCCTGAGCACGACGGAGGCTGAATTCGCCAACCTTACACCAGCCGGACTGTCAGCACAATGGGTGACAAAGATCCCGGAGGAATGCGACGCACCACAGCCTGCACCAAGAATCTTGTTTACCGACAGCCTCAACGCGTACCAGACGGTTGCGAATCCACTGAATAAGGCCTGCACCAGCTGCATCGACATTCGATACAAATGGATCATGGAACAGGTCCAGAAAGGAGACCTGGAGGTCAGACACATCAGCGGCATGGATATGCCAGCCGACGGGCTGACATTATGTACATAGACTCTCAAAAGGCAATAGGAAAAGAAAAAATTACGGTAACTGATTACAATGGGATGTTGCGAATAACTGCATAACAGATGACAAGCTAGATGACGAGCGCGAGACTGGACGACTTCCCTTGCGCCTTCTCACCAAGAGTATCCAAGAGTCCCGATTCAACCTGCCTAGATAACCCCTACGTTACTCTATCCACCACTCAGCGATTCTCTTCATAGCGAACCGGTGCTTCAGGACATCCAACAGTGTACACACATCCCCATCTTCCTTTATAAAATCCCCGAGTTCCGGCTTACTCGGAGGGTCAGGACGTGGAGGGCATCTGCACTCCGCCTCCTCGTCCTCGCAATGCTCTGCATGGGCCCAACACCACTCGTTATATTCGCCGTGCTTCGCCTCAAATTCGTCGAATTTCTCTAGGAACGTCGCAATCTTGTCCAAGTCGATGCGACCTGAGTGTTCGAACCACTTCTCCAGCATGAGGCCCCACCGGCCGGATGCGCCGTCGAGCTTGAACTTCTCGGGGAGGAGGTCGACCAAATCGATCATGAACGCGAAGCACATGACGTGGTAGTAATGCTTTGTTCGTCCAAACCACTCCGTATTCTCCACCCCGTACATGTAGATGCGAAAGTACGTCGTAATGGTATTGCCACGGGGAGCGTTTGCTTGCGAGTAGACGCAATCGTCATTGGCGCGGCACCGAGCTCGGTGGGAGCTAGAGACCTCAAGCGCGACAACTATTTCGGGGTCGGCTTCGATTTCCTGCCGCAGCTGATCGCCGTCTTCCTGGAGGGGTTCGTCGGAAGAGAGGGCCCGGCGTCGCGCATCTTCGGCCGCGGATTCCGCCAGGAAGTTCGAGGTCCAGGTTGCTCGTTCCTGGCGGGATCGTTTGACCTCGGATGGCGAACGATCGTCAACACTACCACGACGCCTTCGACCGCCTAAAGGCGCTTTAGGCTGAGGGTCGGAGTTGTGTGGCGAACGAGATCGGCCGCGGGCTTCGCGGGTCTCGCTCGGTGTTGGCTCTGACGGTCGGCGCGATTCCATGATGATGGGACGGATCGATAACGGGGGATGAAGCTGGCTTGCGGTTTGATGTCCTCGTCCTCGGTAGACTGGAGAAGAGCGCGATTGTCGTGTTTGTGAATTCAGCAGCATACCCAGTTGGCAACTCAGCTGCTGCGCCTTTTCGGTTGGCCAAGACGCATGGAGGAGGGCCGCAAACGCGTTTCGTTGGCTAAGAATAAAAATCTGCATCGTGTTGAACGTTGGGGTCATAAGGCGATGTAACAAGGCGATGTTGGGATCACACCCCTGAATAATGATTAGAAACGGAGTTGGGAAACGGAATATCAAGAAACTAAGCAGGTACAAGTCTGCCGTTTAAATGCGTGCTGCGTCGACTCTTTTGGAATGAGCTCCTACTTTGCCTGGCAGATGATTGCTGGTGCCTCTCTTGGACTGTGCTATTGCTTGTCATGTCAATACAGAAAAATGATCTTAATCAACGTCGTTATCGTATAACTAACTGTTGTTAGGGTCAATATCAAAATGGACCAAGCCGGTTCCAAAGGCCATCGGGCCGTGACCTGTGAAGGGGGGTGGAGCGGCCTGCCCAGATTGCCCGAAGACGCGTTCGTCGAATGGCTGCTCGGTAAACATGTGGACGCCGTTCCCGTTGACGGTCATGTTGCGTTGCGGGTCCTGGGGAGGGGATACTCGAGCGCGATGCAGGCCTGGACAACTGTCATGGCGATTGTTTTCTAAGTTTCCACGTACCGGGCCGACAATGCTGGAAAGGCTTACGGCAACGAAACATCAACCACAGCAATCTGTTCGGGATCGTGGCACCGCTCTCCGTGACCGCGCACAGGATCTTGTTGAGGCTCCCACGGCTCATATGCTCGAGGAGGAGCATGTCTGTGAGCCTGGGGGGGTTGTTCGAGTGGAAGAGGGGCATGATGGCGTGCGGCGGGAACCTCTTGGCCTGGACGACGTGCATGGCAGTCCATGAAACCAACATGGAGCACACGTGGCTGGGCTAGGGGATGTCGGCTCCAAGACCTCAACGACACGATACGACACGGTGACGGGAAGGATGGCAGATGCCTCCAGAATTACTAGGCTAGCTTCCGGGTGATTGAATCGCAATTCGAACGCTCCAGTGACAAGCCAAACATGCCCTCTATTATTCTTGACAGCACACCAACACTCTATTACACATACATTAAGTGAACTGCTGAACAGCCCAGCGACCCCTTCCAACACTCGCGCTCATCCCCTCATCAAGGCGGCAAAGGCGTCCTCTGCGGCGTATCCACCCAATACGGCGGCACGGGCTGCATCGGCGGGCCCGGCGGATGCCCCAGCACGTTCGCCGTCCACCCCTGGACGGCCACGGCCGCATCCGCGCCCGCCCAGTTATGATGCGCCAGCCGCGTCTCGATTGTCCGCTTCAGGTCGTCCAGGTTCGGGCGGTGGGCGGGCTGATCGCACAGGCACTGGGCCACCAGCCGACGCAGGAGGATGTCGACGTGCCGGTAGCGGCGCTCCAGGAGATACCCGCCGTAGGTCCAGACGCGGAGGGACTGGCCGGGGTTGTTGCGGTCGATAATGTCCATTTGCGAATGTATCGGGGGGCATTGGGTGTAGGTGGCTGTGATAGCATTGGCCATTACCTGTGGGAAGGGGGGTGGTCAGTTGGCTGTGGTCGGGGGAGGAAAAGGGGGGACGGGGACGTACCAGGGCGAATTGGTAGAGGTTGGTGAGGTGGCTGTATTTGCCGGCTGTCTTGGCTGGGGGGTCGCAGTCCCTGGGATCCTCCTCGACCCAGTCCCATTCTTCGGTGAATTGCTCCGGCGTCAGATACTCGGACTTGGATCTTGTTCGCGCCTCCCAGATCGTCCACCTGCAGTGTGATGCCGAGTGAGTATGTTATCTAGGGCTGGTGGGGAAACAAGGGGGCTGTGGCTTCATACTTGCTATTCATGACGCCAGGGGTCATCTGCACCGCAAGACCCAAGTCGCCAAGTTTCAAGATGGGGAAGGGAGTGTGGTCATCACCGGGAGGGCCATCATTGCCGCCCACCATGACTGTCCCTTGTCAGTGACCATTGCGCCATGCAGGTGTGGAAGCAGCCGAGCCAGGGAAAGAGGAAATGCTTACTGTTCTGCGGGTCAATGTCCCAGTGGACCATGCCCGAACCGCCGCCAGGCCTCCCGCTGGTATGATTCCAGCGTGCCAGAGGACCCGGCGGGGCTGGGCGCGTCAGCTCACTGCTGAGTTGCCCGTTCACCAATCCCAGAGCGTTCATGTGTAGATTGAGCGCCGGATGTCGGTGGGGTGGGAACTCCAGAGCTATACACGCTTGCACGACTAGCCATCAACACCCGCCTCGTTAGTCAGGCTGTCCGTGGCTTATCAACGGGTGGACAGAACTGACGACAATGAAACATCATCCACAATGCCCGGTTGGGCAGCCTGGGTCCGCTCTGGGTAATGGTACAGAGCACCTTGTGGAGGTCGCCGTGACGGAGATGCTCAAGCAGCAGCACATCGTTGGGTGGCGGCCCAGGGGGCAGACGCGGCGGGAACTGCTTCTTCTGGACGATGTGTAAAGCTCCACGGTATCGCTGGAGTCTGTCAGCTGCCATCCGCTCAGGATACGGACCTCGGGGGCAGACTCACATGGTGCAGGGAGCTCTCGTGCCGCAGAACCGTCTGCGCGGCTTGGCTAGGGCGCAGGACTATTTTGGCAACGAGGTACTGCGTTGGGCCGCCGTTCTGACCAGGGTGCCTGAAGAGCGCCGCCAAGCCGTTGCCCCCCCAACCCAGCGTATGCACTAGAACCAGCCCATGAGGGAAGAGTCGCGGTTGAAGCCAGATCCGTCTTCGTTTGGCGCGAGTAGCGTGAGTTCGATTGCCGACGCCCAAGGGGTTGGCGAGCTCGTCATAAGCCCACGCCCTTGGCCTGCGTTGCGTGTACTTCTTCAGGCTGCGGAAGATGCCTCTTTTGGGGAGCTGCAGGAGATCCGCGAGTGGTCGCTCGTCTTGAAGTGGCGACCGACCCTGGGCTCGAAAGGTGGCCAGGTTGAACGTGAGTTCTCGCTGGAGGGCGAGAAAGGCGAGGTCCGGCTGCGGAGCTGCCATGATGGGCAGATGGCGCTTGCAGCAGGGTTCAGTACAGCGATGGAAGTTGGATAACGGGGAAGACAAGTGAATGTGCCTGAGTGCTTCACGTTCCTTGATGGGAAACCAGCATGGGACGCGCGGGAGAGCGCAAGATCGCCGTAAATACACGCCGACAGGTGAATAAAGACTGTGCCCAAGCTCTTTTTCCTCCCTCATCTTTCCAAAGCCCAAACCACAAGGCAAGTCCCAATCCGGGTTGCGGGAGTGGCTGATGGATTAAGTGACCTTTTAGCGACGACAAAGAAGATGATTCGGCTCCACACCACACCACCTGCCGCACAAAGAACAATGTCCACACGCTCCGCCCCCTGGCTCTCAGAAGCACCCCTTGCTCGTGACAAAGACTCGATAATCGGGGTCCCCCGACAGCAAACCACTCCACCTCCACGAGTTGTCTGGGCCCTCGAGTTCAACTGGGACAAAGAAAATGTTTCCCCCCTAAAGCATCGCCACCCAGTGTTGACTCGTTCCGCAACACCAATGCGAGAGGATGCCCCGCTGTTGTCAGGCATTCCACCAGATCTGGATCAACATGGACAACACCGTCCAGGCCTTGACCAACACCGAGAAATCTCCCTGTAAACCATACCGATGACCGGGCATGCAACATGACGGGCCGCGTTGCCAACAAAGCAAGCACCGCGACCGCGAAACGCAAACACCCCGACACCGGAGCCAAGCACCCCCGTGGTACCATTGTCGTCTGCCACAAAAGTTGACCTCACTGCACAAGACACCCTCAAAATGACACCCGGGGGTCTGTACCGCATCTCTTGTGCCCGGACGGATGCCCTGGTATGTAACTGGAACGGAGCCACGGTGGTCTCCAAGGGCCGGGATATTTCTCCCATCTCTGAATTTCGTGACCTCGTAGTTTGAGTCAGCCAACCCGCCGTCCGTGCTTGCCGCTCTCACGTAGCCACCGAGGGGCGATTTCCTCGATGTGAGCCGCCAGTGATTCTTGTATACCCTCCGCCTTGGTTCTACAAGTATTCCCTCGCCAGGAGGTTAAAAGCTGGTCCCTGGCCAATACCCCTATCCTTTTGCTGAAGGAGAAAGGCTATTGGTTTAGGGGCAGGCCGTGGCGAGGACTGTGCAAAGGAGGTTCGTTTGCTTTGGGCGGGCAAGGGTTGGGGTTTTGCTTCTCCGGCCATATTATCTTGAAGAACAGGTCGTTGAACTCACTCTGCACCATCCGAAACGCCTAATACACCTTCACAAGTGCCCGGCCATCCCCATCACGAGTCCAGCTCGGGGCGCTCTCTGTCTGTCAGCCGTAACCACAGCTGGCGTCTCACCGACCCAGCCCCTTCTCCAACTAAGACTCAGACTCCGAAGGCAATAATTGATACCTCCTCGTCCTCCCATGAATCCGCCACTGGCTTCTTCCTTTTCTTTCCCCCATCCCCACCTTCTTCTTTTCAACGCTCTCTATCCGTGTAGTAGTAACCGCCGGCATCCCCTCTTGTTGGCCCCCATCTCTCCCCTCCCCACCATCCCCTTCAACCCCTGCATCCATCCCCCGTACTGTTGTGCAACTCAACAATGCTCGCTCCTGCTAAACATCCTCCCTCTGTCCCTGCACCTCGTCTGTGACAACCTGGAACTCCCGCGCCGTCGCCGGCGCCCCATTCTCTCCCACGACATGGCGAATCCGAATCCACACCCAGCGTCCCTCTTCGTCTCTCTTCTCCCCCTTCTCATCCGGCGCCACAACGCCCGAGGCCAACCCGGCCACCGGCCCGAGCCGTCAGTGCCGACGAAGGAAACATGCTACAACTTTACCAACTGGGGCGGCGACTAGATCAACGCTCCTGGCGGTACCGTGAATCGCAGTGAAGGCGATAGCTATCACTTTCCCGGGGCTACTTTCTCTGGGTCTGTGAGTTTTGGCAAGAACTAATCTGGGAGAACGGTCTGGATGAGAACAGCCGGCTCAACCGAATACCTAGCACACCTTGTCCGCTGAGCTCCAAGCTCTTTCGGTCTCGGATTTACATGTCAAAAGAGGAAGCAGGTTATCCTCCGTCGGGCACCCACGGCCGGAGTGCCTATGGCCGTTCCTTGCAAATTCCCATGAGCCGTTGCCAGGCCTCGAGGAGTTGCCTGCCTTGACCGAGGAGGGACGGGTGGCAATGGGGCCAGCGGAGATGGCCAAGGCCTTTGTGGAAGACATTCTTCGAGTGGACTGAGATCTAACTATATAACTAGTGAATTATGGTATGTATAGAATATGGGCAATGGGGCCCAGCAAAATCCCGAATGTGGTTTCAGCTAAATGACCAACCCAACCAGATCGCCCACTGTCCTGAGCACCACAGCGGGGTGTTTAAGTACGCATTACACAACAGAACAGAAGAACAGAAGAACAGAAGAACACTACATCAACGCCCAACGCCTTCAACCCCCCGCACATGTAGGTGAGGCACAGCGCTCAAAGCCAAAAGCACTAGGGCGCGCCCCCCACCATGGTAGAGACGCCTCAGCCGTCAGAGGGCAGCCGACGAGGACCACCGCTTACATGCACTGGTGGTACCAGTCGTTTTGGACCTTGCAGGCAGCGGTATAGGGGCCGCATTGGGACGGGCCGGTGTAGCCCCGGCCGCCGCATTGGCCGTAGAGAGTCTGGATCGCGGCCGGGTCGGTGGTAGCGGTCTGGGAGAGCGTGACCGTGGCCGTGACGGTGACGGTGACAGGCTGGGCCGTGGCCGTGGCCGTGACGTAGACGGTGGAGGAGCCGCACGCCTGGGCGCTCGAGCTGGTCGAGGTGGGCGGGAGGGTGGCGCTGGCGGCGAGAACTGACGAGACGGACGTCCACGCGGCTTTGCGGGTGAAGTTGGCGTCGTAGAGGAGCGCGTCGCCCTGGCCCTCGAAGGTGCCGGGGATCCACGAGTACTTGTCGGTGACGCCCCAGACGGTCACACCGACGCAGTTGGGAGTGTCGAGGCAGGCACCGACGACGTTGGCGTAGTCGTCGCCCTGGGTGGCGTAGGCCGAGGCCGGAGCGGGCAGGCTGGTGTGGCGGATGTCCAGCTCGGTAAAGGCGACCTCGACGCCGAGGGCGGTGAAACGCTGGAGCGCGGCCGCAAGGTTGGAGCGGCTAGGTGTGCCGGCGACAAGAAGATGGCCCTGGAAGCCGACACCGTCGATAGGGGCACCAGCAGCCTGGACGAGCTTCACGAGCTCCACGGCCCTGTCCGTCTTGTCACCGTTGTACTCCAGGTTGTAGTCGTTATAGTAGAGCTTCGCGCTAGGGTCGGCAGCCCTGGCCAGGTTGAAGGCCACGGGGAGATAGCCGGTCCCGTTAAAGGTGTCAAGGAACACGGTGCTGCGCCAATTACCGTCGTCGCCGACAGCCTCGTTGACCACGTCCCAGGCGTAGCACTGGCCTTTATAGTGGCCCATCACGTTGCTGATGTGCGACTCCATAACCGCGGTAAGGGTCTCGACAGTCCAAGTGCCACCAGAGACCTGGAAGAGCAGTTAGTAACGGCGGGGCCTGGGATGAGGTGGATTCATCGAGGGAGAGCAGTCATACGTACCCAGTTGGGAAGCTGGCTGTGCCAGACCAGGGCGTGGCAGCGCAGGACCTGGCCGCTCTGCTGGGCTTGTTTGGCGGAGACATCACCCGAGCCGTAAGTGAACACGCCCTGGGTGCGCTCGGTGCTCTCCCACTTCATGCCATTTTCAGGGACGACCTGGCCGAACTCGGCGGTGTCACGAAGAAGGGAGGCGTAGGTGCTATCGGATTGGAATGCACCCTCGCCGAGGGCAGCACCGAAGTACTTGAGACCAGCGCGGACGGCGAGGTCGTTGAGCACGGCCGACACGGCGGCGGGCGCGAGAAGGGAAGCCAGGAGAGTCTTGGAGTGCATGGTGGCGGTCTGGTAAGGGCGGATGGGGGTGAGCAGGCTGGTGATGCTTGGTTGCCGGCGGGGAGCGACAGTTTTATGCGGCGAATTTGGCATACCCTGCTCCCGGCTGCCCCATCACATCAGGACTCGGGAGCGGGGACACATCAGGACTCAGGAACGAGAGTGACATCGGCGTTTGCGCAAAGGGTGAAGTCCAAGTGGACTGATGGCCCCCCTGGCGGCGGAGACCATGAGATGAGGCCCGGCCGGGGAAGCTTCCATGTCTTCTGGAGCCGGGGCTAGAAGCTTCCCACTGCAGCAGCCCGCAGAATGTTGGTGGCAATTGCTGCGCGGCCGTGCCACAACGGAGACCCTTCAATGTCGCATCGGGACGCCAAGCCGACGCCAGAAGCCCGACGACCTGGGAGCTGGCGTTCCACAGCGCTAGCGTGCCACGGTTGATCCCGGCGCGCGCATCGCGCCTCTCCTGATGGAGACCCAATGGAGCCGCTACAGAGCCGCTATACGGGCCGCTATACCATCATCGACGATGGTTGTACGACTTCCCCCACGTGATATTTTAGCCTGAATGGCTTGGAAGATTTGACCCGTCTCAACGAAACTAGGTAGCGAGCGCAGCCCGGGATGACGCGGCGACGGGCGCTCACTGATGAACCTGCAAACAGTGGGAGAACCGAGTGAAATCATACCTGCAACATGTGTGGTGTTGCAGGATGCAGCTTGCGCTAACGTTATCTCTGTCGCTTCTTCACCTTCGTAGTAGCAAGCTTTGCGACGAAGGCTTCCCCGCAAGCCTAGAGCTACGAGAATCCTAGTGGTTCGCAGGGATAATTCGGAAATTGCTGTGGAAGGACGCTTGGGCGAGCTGGAAGTCCTTACCCGTGACGAGGCCGATGCCCCTGATGTCGAATTCTGGATTCTTGATGGCACCGAAAAGAGGAAGAAGGACGTTGCACGGGGCGTTTTGTCAACGCGCGCCATTCCAGTATCGGGCGTTCCTAAACTTTCGGGGAATCGATAGCGGCGACCAAAGCGGGGGAGGAACCTTGCCAAACTGGATTAAGATAACTAAATGGCAAGGCAATGAGAGGAATCTGATCACCCGAATGTTAATGGCAGTCTCATCGACCCCGTCAAGCCCCTGCGCTACCCGAAATGTACAGGGCTCTGAGAAAGTTGTACCGGGCTGAGCCCTGCAGCGGCCTCGGCAACCCTCGGCCAACCCTAACCCTCGATG
>MU856044.1:0-13218 GCA_033296695.1 Staphylotrichum tortipilum
TGCAACCCTAACCCTAACACATGCTCCATGGCACGGGCTGTGCCCGTGACAGAGCACGAAGAGAGTTGCCCGAAATACTGCTCCAGTCAAGGCGCACGTGCCGCAGGTTGCCCAGGGGCATGACCTCGCCTCCATCCACGGCGACGCCGGCCGTCATATTGCTCGTGAACGTCTCCAGATACGGGGCGGCGAGATACAGTTCCTGGAGTGCGCCAAGGCACGTTCCCATCTCGGTGTCGCTGTGGGTGATGTAGACATCCTTCAACCGAGGGAGCGTGGCGGGCTTGAGGAGAGCAAAGTTGGTGCCGTAGCCAATGCCCATGCTGAATTTCTCCAGGTTTGGGCACGTGGTAATCAGTAAATTCGGGGGAAGATCATCGTCCACCTTCTTGTCTCTGTCAGGGTGGTATTCCGGGAGGTTCGTCTCTGCTGACCACCCGTGGCGCGCGGCGAGATCCAGAACAAAGGTTTCGTCGTCCTCGTTCTCGCACTGTCCATAGCCGATGTCGAGGTCAAGCCTGAGAACTTTGACGCGACGAGCGAGGTCGGGCCGGCTGATGAGGGTGCGGAGGAGGCGGACATGTCGTTTGGGGAAGGCTAGCGGCTGGTGGTAGAGAATGGGGGAGACGATGTCGTACAGGGTCTTGCACGTCGCGGCGAGGTTTGCAAGAGCACGGCTGCTGGACACGAGAGCGTGGCCACCGCCGCCATGGATGGGCGTGTGCCAGCGATCGAAGTCCGGGTCTTCCGTGCAGTGTAGGCACAGCGCTTCCGCGATGCCGGCGAGGACAAGCAGCGGCAGGCTGGCTAGGGATCGCGTGGTGCTCGGCTCGGGTTCAGCCATGATGCGGTTGTCGTGTGCGTGCCGTGTTGTCCTGGAGCGAAGCTGCCAGAGGGGGAGAGAGGATCCAATCACCCAAATCCCCCAATGGCGGTTATATGAGAGAGGCTGGGACTTGTGCCTTGAGCGAACGAAATTAATGTCGAGATTGGAACCAAGCGTCTCCAGGCAGCAAACTGTCGTGCCCACTTTTCTCAGGCAAGAAAGGGATAGCTGGGTTTCATGGCTCTATCCTCCAGCCAGCCCAGCCACCCCGTTGCCTTTCTCAAACCACCTCGCCACCGCCAGCCCAACCCCAAACCCTGCTCAGGATGGCGCTCACTTCTCGCCTCTCTCACCCCCCGACCACTACCACAGACCCCGAAGACCACTTCGCCTCCTCCCTCGGCGTCATCTTCCCCGACGACGTCACCAACCAGCACTCCGCCCCTGACGACGCCAACACCATCCTTTACACCTCCCCGCACCTGCCCTCCCCGATATCCCTCCGCCTGGCCTGCGCCCACGAGGAAGCAGACCGCTACCTGTTCAGCCACTACCTCTGGAACGCGGGGCTGCTGCTGGCCGAGCTGATCGAGGCCGACACTCTCAAGCTGCCACCACCGCCACCACCGCCGGCTACTGACACGGCAAGAGAGAAAACGGCAATAGCCCCCGGGGCGGGGATGTTTGACGTGTCCGGGCTCAGGACGATCGAGTTTGGCGCCGGCACGGGGCTACCGTCCATCGTGGCCGCGCTGGCGGGTGCGCGAGGGGTCGTCGCGACGGACTACCCCTCGCGGGTGGTGCTGGAAGCGCTACAGGGGAACCTGGATGCTGCGGTGCAGGAAAAGAAGGCTGCCGCTGGTGCTTTCACGGTGGAGGAGGTGCGGGTGGAGGGACACGCGTGGGGGGAGTTGGACACAGCCTTCGCGCAGGAGGGGAGAGGGCGGTTCGACCGGGTGATGGCGGCCGATGTTCTGTGGATGCCGTGGCAGCACGAGAATCTACGGCGGTCGATTGCGTGGTTTTTGAAAGAGGGGAGGAGTGCCAAGGCGTGGGTCATTGGGGGGTTCCATACCGGGAGGGAGACTACCGGGGCATTCTTTGAGCGGGAGGCGCTGGCTGAGGTTGGGCTGGAGGTGGAACATCTGTGGGAGCGGGACTGTGACGGGCTGGAGCGGGAGTGGGCTTGGGATCGGGGCATGGAGGAGGCAAGCATACGGAAGCGATGGTTGGCGGTAGGGGTGTTAAGGAGAATCACGTTGGGGGAGAGCGTGCCCTCGTGACGGAGGAGGAAGCAAGGAGACTTCCGTATTATTAGCTAGTAGAAAAAAGCAGAAAGCAGTTATCCAGGACCATCACCTACGGCTGATTGGCCCCTTAGTTCTGAGACAAAGCACTCAGCCCATCCAACTCCCTCTCCCAGCACCGATGCTTCGCCACCCCAAAAAAGAACCTCTCCATAAACCCCTCCCCCTTTTTCACAATCTCCACCACCTTACTCAAACTCTCCGGCCCCAGTTCCCTGATCGTCACCACCCCGTAGCTCTCACACACATCCCCGGCGGCCGACACGCCCACACTGGGCAGCCTAATGGCCTTCTCCACCAACCCCACCGGCTCCCCCGTCGCGCCGATCACCTTGAGATGCCCAAACGCCTCCTTGATCCAGTGCAGCGCCCGCCCGTTCCCAGCGAGCGCCGCAACAGACTCCGCCCCGCCGGGTATGAACAGCGCGTCGACCATGGTCGAGCGCAGTCCCTCGAGGTGGTGGTCCGGCTGCGCAGAGCTGCTGCCGTTGGCGGCCGCGAGCTTGGTCCGTTTCGGCCCAACCACCAGGGGCACGGCCTGCGCCGTAACAAGCGCCGCGCACGCCGCGTCGTACGCGACGCTGTCGTAGCCGTCGGCGATCAGGACCGCCACCCGCCGCGAGGCTATGGTGGGTGCCGAGCCCGGGAAGAAGTCGATCTGGCTGAGCCCGGGGGCGCGGCGGCCGTGGTTGGGGCGGCCCGCCTCGGTTGGGGGTTCGCAGCCCGCTTTTTCGGAGACGGCTTGTGCGAGGGAGAGGTCGATGTCGGCGAGGCGCTGGACCATGCGGGAGGAGACCACGGGGTCGTCGCAGTGGTCAAGCTCGAAGCTGAAGGCCGAGATGAGATGGCGCTTTTCGATGGGGGTCATGCTGTTCCAGAAGAGCTGGGCCTGGGTGAAGTGGTCTTTGAACTTGTCGTTGCGAAGGCGGGCTTTGATCCCGGTCACCTTTTGGGCGTACTCGACATAGGCGCCTTCGTCGTGGGTGGCTGGACGACAGGCGTCGAAGCGGTTGGGCCAGTAGTTGACGGTGCCGCGCGTGATGGTGTGGTGCATCGCGCCGTCGCGGTTGAAGTTCATGACGGGGCACAGGGGCCGGTTGATGGGCAGCTCCTCAAAATTGACGCCTAGACGGGAGATCTGGGTGTCGAAGTAGCTGAAGTTGCGGCCCTGGAGGAGGGGGTCATCAGAAAAGCCGATTCCGGGGACCACGTGGCTGGTGCAGAAAGCGATCTGCTCGACCTGAGTAAAGAACTCGTCGGGATTGCGGTTGAGCTCGAGCTCGGTGATATACCGAACAGGTATCATGTTCTCCGGCCACACCTTGGTCGCATCGAGAATGTCAAAGTCGAACTTGTGCTCGTCGGCTTCTGGGATGACCTGGATGCCAAACTTCCACTTGGGAAACACGCCGTTGTCGATGGCCTCCCGGAGGTCCTTGCGGTGGAAATCAGGGTCCTGGCCCCCGAGTTTGAGTGCCTCGTCCCAGACCAGCGAGTGTACGCCCAGGTCAGGGGTCCATATGAACTTGACGAAATGGCGTTCTTTCTTAGCATTGATCAGGGTGAATGTGTTGACCCCGAAGCCTTGCATCATCCGGAAGGACCGGGGAATGGCACGGTCGCTCATCTGTTGCTCTGTATTAGCAATGAAGGGAGAGGGTTGAGAGTGACGACGACTGGGTACATACCGCCCACATAAACATATGGGTCGCCTCTGTATGGTTGAATTGGAAATCCCAAAAGTTGTTATGGGCTGACTGGGCCTGGGGCACCTCGTTGTGAGGCTCAGGCTTGCCGGCGTGGATGACGTCGGGGAACTTGATGGCGTCCTGGATGAAGAAAACAGGAAAGTTGTTGCCGACAATGTCCCAATTGCCCTCCTGTGTGTAGAACTTGATCGCAAAGCCACGCACATCGCGGACGGTATCGGCACTCCCGCGGCTGCCCAGGACGGTTGAGAAGCGGATGAATATGGGTGTCTCCCGCGAGGTGTCCGTCAGGACCGCGGCATGGTGAGGTCCTCGATACTCTCGTGCAGCTTGAACGTACCGAATGCCCCCGAGCCGCGTGCATAGACAACCCGCTCAGGAATTCTCTCGTGGTCGAATCTCATGATCTGAGCCCGTGTTAGTACATGGTGCCCGCGAGAGTTAAGAGTCAAGATAATTTACCCACCCTCTCGCGTGCGAAGGGGTCCTCTAGCAGGAGTGGGCCAGCTTTGTCCGGGCTGGCCGCCTTGAGCCAGTCATCAGCTGTGCTCTGCTTGACGCCATAATCTGTTGTGAGACGGTCGCTCTTGGTCATATCTTTGGTGTTGTGAGCCATGTCCTTGAGCTTGTCGCCCGCGCCAGCACCACAGACTGCGTGCATCACTTCCTGCATGGCTTCAGGGATGGTATCTGAAATTGAACTATACAACACTAAGCAGCAGAGGAATTCGGGGGGAGGGGAGTGTCTGGGACTGTCGAGGATAATAATTATAACTTTCAGCACCAGTGGGAATAAGCATTCCAGGATTGAACACTCTGGTTTGACGTCAGTCGGGAGCCTTTGTTTCCAAGCGGCCACCATAGGAAGTCAAGTGGTTTCATTCGCTACGTCAGGAATTGAACGAGGATAAAATGGTTCATAGCTAACAAAGGCACTGGGATAAAGCTAGCGAGTTGCTGGCGGTCGAGGCGGGATCCCATACAAAGTTGATGCTGCGCCCCGATATGGCGCAACTCTCCGTCTCGCCTTGAGGACGATGCATTTTTTTTTTTCAAAATGAAGCTACCCAGTTAGGCAGTTTCAACAGCAATTCATTTCTACAGTTGGTTTAAAACTAAATATAGTAAATACCCCCTGAGGGATGCTGGCGTCGGGGAGGGTGGGTCGGAGGACGGAATGATATCATGTACCCGCGTTGTGAACTTGTGACGTAGCATCCGACTTTGCCCGCGGGTAGCGTCGGAATCATACTAGGTAGTTGTACTCCAGCACGTCACAAAGTGGATTGAACAATAGGGAAACAAAGTAACGATCATCGAAATAAATTCCATTCGCCGGGTTTCTCCCCTGGATTGTTTTCACATGCCACACTCAAACGATTGGATGACATCGGCGGCTCAGGGCGGGGATTGAAGTACAGGGATGCCCGGCCAAAGACGACTAACATTTACTCTCGGGTCTCCTTAGCCAACGATGGCTTGATTCAAGTTCCCCTTATCCTCTTATGCTGATACTGGACGAGATAATTCCAAACGGGAACCGGCAGAAAAACACAAAAGATGGCATCTGAATCAGGGACACACAATCTTCTTTTGCACCCCTTCCACATCCTCTTCCAGCTCTTCCAATGGCTCGTCGACAAGATCCTCTCCCCCAACCCCCCCAGTCCCCGCACACGTCCCGGTCGGCCCAGGATTGCTGTCATCGGCGCCGGCATCACCGGGGTTACCAGTGCGGCCCACTGTGTTGGACATGGCTTCGACGTGACCATCTTCGAAGCGGGCGGCGAAGATGAGCTCGGCGGCATCTGGAGCAGGGTCAACAACACCTCTTCCCTGCAAATCCACTCCCTCATGTACCGCTTCCACCCCTCGGTGAGGTGGGAGGGCGGCTACCCCGACCGCCAGCAGATCCTCACCCAGTTGCGCGAGCTGTGGCGCCGCTACGGGCTTGACAGCCGAACCCGCTTCAACACCAAGGTCGAGCGTGTCTACCAGGGCGACAACGGCCGATGGATTGTCAATGAACCCTCCCTCGGCACCTTTGACGGCATCATCGCGGCCATCGGCACCTGCGGGGAGCCCAAAATCCCGCGCATGCCAGGCATGGACAAGTTCCAGGGCGTCATCCACCACTCGAGCCGGCTGACGGGCGCCTGCTCCGCGCGGGACAAGACGGTCATCATCATCGGCGGCGGCGCCAGTGCGGTAGAGGCGCTCGAGTTCGCGCACCACAGCGGCGCCAAAAAGGTGCACATCCTCGCCCGCAGCGACAAGTGGATCATCCCGCGCAACGCGCTCTGCGACATGCTGCTGGCGCTCAACGTCTTCGGACAGGAGACGCGGCTGAGCTGGATCCCCGAGCTGCTCCTGCGCAAGCTGTTCTACCGCGACCTCGAGGACCTGGCGCCGGCGCGCAAGGGCCTCTTCACCGACACGCCCATGGTCAACTCGGAGATCATGGAGGAGCTGCGGTCGAACAAGGCCGAATGGGTACGCTGCGACATCGAGCAGTTTGCTGAGAGTGGCGTGCAGATCAACCGCCGCGAGAAGGGGGTTGCGGCCGGCGGCCCGGGGCGCAAGGAGGTTGTGGAAGGCGACGTGGTGGTGATGGCGACTGGATTTGCGCGGCCAAAGCTGGATTTCCTGCCCGCGACGTGCTTCACCAAGCCGTATGGCCCCCCCAATTGGTACTTGCAGACTTTCCCGCCCAGTCACCCGTCAATATCGTGCATCAACTGCACGTACATGAACGCCATCGGGACCGTGGGGAACTGGCATATTGGGATTTATACGAGGATCTTGTTGATGTTCCTCGTTGATCCCCTGACGCGGCCCAGCTCGTTTTGGATGAAGAAGTGGATTGATATGACGAGGCTGCTCAAGGTTGCCTCGCCTACGGGGCCGTTTGAGTTCTTTACGTACCTCGAGCTGGTTTGGTGGTTTGCGTTTTGCGTTACGTTTAACCCCTTCCGTTGGAAGTGGGCATTCTTCGTCTTCTTTGGGTTGGGCTTCATGCTGCCAAAGCAAGTTGTGGCCGCCGAGGATAGGGTTCGCAATGGACTGGGAGTTGACAAGGGAGAAGCCAGTGGGAGAGATGTAGGGTCCAGTTGTTGAGCTCTGCGGGGGAGCTCATCAAGGATAGCGGGTGCAGTTTTGGGTGGCATTTTCACATGTTCAGGAGTTAGGATTGGACGGTATGAGCAATGGACCAACATCCTTGGATAGTGATGACATCACTGGCTGTTCCATTCACCCATCATTTGGCTCTTAGTAGCACTCACTCCCCGGGGCTCATATATATCTATAACTGCACAGCTCCTCCCGAATTCCCGTCCACCTCCAAGAGCAACCTCGATTAGTTCAAAATATCCCAACTCCTCAAAGATCATCATATCCCAACAACCATGGAGGACCCAGGTGGGAATGGTCCCTTGAAATTTGGTGGCACAGGAGGTGTGAGCTGATGTTTTGGCCTGTGAACTTTTCAGCTCACGAGATCAAGCAAGTCATCCGGAGCCTGACTCAGGGGTCTTCGGATGAACAGCACGACACAATTTACCGCTACTTCGCCCTAGGCGCCGCCTTCGAGCATCCCTTTTGCCGCGTTCCATCCATCAAGAACCTCCAGATTCCCGGCGTGGGCAGTGTTGACTCGCGCGTACTCATTACTGCCATTTACAGGTGGTGTAAGCAGCCAGCGTTGTCGATAGTCACCGCGATACCCTAACCACTCGCACTAGACAAGATCCTCAGCCCAAAAATTGAGCTCGAGATCGAATCATGCGGTAAGCCGATCCATCATTACCTGTGTATTTTCCCAGAGCCAACCGATTCCCACTAACCAACACCACCCTCTCAGTCTACGATGAGCGAGCCAAGCTCATCTACCTCTCCATCTTCCAAGTCTTCTCCATCTGGTTCATCCCTTTCCACCGCGCCCCCGTCCGCCTGGTCACGGTCCTCCACCTAGCGCCCTCCTCATCCTCTCCTGGAGGAGGCGGCACCCCACCGCCACCTCCATACGATGCCGCCCAGGAGAAGCTGCACGCCGTGCAGGAAGGCGCCGAGCCGAGCTACGCAGCCGTCACGGCCGGCGAAGCCTCCGCCGGCTCTGGCTCCTCCGCGCCGACGCGGTACGTGATCACCAAGCAGCAGGACTTGTACCAGGTGAACGAGTTTCTCAAGTTTGTTGCCATGACGCCCGGGTCGGCCGTGGCGGGCTTCCTACAGCTGCTCGCCACGCTGCTGTGTCTGGCCGGGGCGCTTGTGCTGGGCAGGTTCGTGGACGCCGTTTGGCCGCTGGCGAAGGTGGGAGAGGGAAAGGAAAAGAAACAGGGTTAAATTCCGCGTGAAGTTGTAAAAAGGAAACGGAGGCAGTATCAAGGCGTCTATGTAGTAGGGTCGGTTATTTAAAGTCAGGATAGCGCCGTAAGTGCTCTGTGGACTTGACGGGCTTCAATGGCACAGTGCTCATTCTTTCTGTCCCATGTCAACTTAATAATCTTGAGTGTGGTAAAGATGTCGGAGGAGGCAATCTGGTGTATCGGGCCGGCATAAACACAAAGCTGTCTAACTACCCGAATTCATCAGCTTGAAAGTTCGAAGATGCCTCACCGCCCTCACCAACTCCATCCAATTCCCCAAACCAGCTCCCCGACAACGATCTCCCAGCGCCAGCAAGGACACAGGGTAAGTAGAGGAATCCCATGCAGGAGAGACATCCTGTAAGCAACCCAATCCCCAAACCGGGCACAAGCTTCAACCCCAGCCCCATTCCGTGCGACCAAAACTCGGTGTCCAGTCAACCCACTGAGACTGAGACATACCCGCCCTCTTACACAGTGACACAAGCAGCTGCATCAACGGAGATCAATCCATATAAATAGCAACCCGCCCCGTTCCACAGACCCCGACCCGTGCTTAGCGGTCGATCGGCAGCAGTCCTGCCCCGAAGATCGACGGGCTTACGGCGAGGGTTGATTGGGCAGGCTGAGACTGGGCAGATTTCAGCTCGCCTGTTCGCTCTCCGGGACTGGCTCATCGAGCCTGGGATATCCCGGCGGTACGGAGGTTGTCACCGTTGCAAGTGGCGCAGGCCAATCGGCTGGGGTGCGGCCGGCATGGGGTTTCTTACTCCATCCAGCCCTGTAAGGTTGGGGGGATTTCGAGGTTATGGAAGTTGCCGCGCGCTGGGGAGAAAGTGGGCGACGAGGAGGGGGATTTACAGTTCAGCATGACCCGGACTGGAGTGAGGTCGAGGGTATGCTCGATCATTGCTGGGTAGGATGCGCCGCGCCAGTTCTCATAATTCTGCACTCAGAGGGCTTCCTCTGAGTCGTCCCGCCATATTACCATCACCATGCCAGACCCAGCAGAGCAGCAACGCTGGGACGAGACCACCTTCACCGACTCATCTCCCTCCTTGAACGCCAGGAGCTGGATCGAGTATGAGCAGCTCTCGAGACTGGAGCTGTGCGCCCAGGCGGCGAAGCGGGCGCCGCGACGGGTGGCGTCGTCGGGGCGGCCGGCTGTCCCCGACTACAAGCCGCTGCCGCTCCGATGGCCGTTCCTCACGGCGCTTATTACCGTCATTTTAGCACTCATTGCGGCCGTGGAGACGGCGTGCCGCTTGTTGCCCGCCGAAGTCGACCGGGACCTTGTCCCAGGCTCCGAATGGAAGCCGAGCGCAAGCACTCAGGGAGGCCACCTGAGACCGAGGATGACGGAGTCGGGGCAAAGCTTGCAGAGCGGCTCGACAACCATCGGCAGTGATCTCGTCACGTCGACCTCCACGCCCACATCCACATCAACGACCCTGTCCACGTCCACCGCCACGCCCACCTCCACGCCCACCTCCACGCCTCCCTCCACACCCACCTCCACGCCCACCTCCACATCCACCCCAACAGCCACCCCAACATCGGCTTCCTCAGCCACTTCCACACCCACCGCCAACCCCGCCTCCCTCATCCCAACCGAAACCCTCACCAAATGGCTCGACCCCATCCCCCAATCCTCGTCCACAACAAGCACCTTCAGCGACATCCCCCTCGTAGGCGGCGAGCCCCTCTTCGGCCAACCAGGCTACCACACCGAAACCATCACCCTCGCCCCGTCACCAACAACAAGCGAGCCAATCTTCTTCTCACCCATGCCCGAGGAGCACGGCAACGAAGGGCCCGTGACCATCGAGTCAACCCCCTCAATGACGGAGGTTGTCACGACCATTTTGCAGACGACCACGCTCCCTGGGGCCGTGACAACAGTGGCGAAGACGACGACGGTGCCTGGTGCTACCACGGTGATCACGGTTGAGTCGACGCTCAGCGGCGGGGCGAGCACATACGTTGGTACAACGACGGTCGATGGCACGCCGACGACGTTCGTGGGGACGACGTGGCTGAGCGGTGTTGTCAGCACCTTGACCAGGCCAGAGACGCTCAGTCGGGTGGTGAGCGTGGTCTCGGAAGTCAGGACGTTGAGCGGGGTCGTCAGCGCGTATCCCCTCACGACAACACTCCGTGTCGGGGGTGAGCCGGCGTATGTCCCATTGAAGGTGATCACTCTGACTGGTACCGACGGGACGCCCACGGCCACCATCACCCGCACCCCGCCGGCGGTGTCCACCCCCACCGTTCTCACCCTGACCGACCCCCGCGGGGCGGCCACAGCGACGGTGACGACGAGCGTGCTGGCCACCCCGAGAACCCGAACCATGACAGACTCTGCCGGCGTTGCGACGGCCACCGTGACAGAGTACCCGACGCTCGGCAGCGGCATCCCAGGGCCGCAGACGGTGGTCAAGGTGTACTACATCTCCAACGCCGAGTACTTCACGGGCTTCCTGCTGCCGACGCTGCTGGCCGTGATGCTGACCATCCCCGTGCGCATGATCGACGCGGCGGCGAAGCAGCTGCAGCCGTGGCACGCGCTTACGCGGCACCAGGGGGCGTCGGCTGGGGAGTCGCTGTGTCTGCGGACCGGCGGGCTGTACGGCATCGTGTCGAGCCTAAAGTCGTTGTCGGGCGGGCAGGTGTTGGTATTTTTGACGACGCTGCTGACGGTGGCGTCGGTCGTGCTTGTGCCGTTGTCGGTGGAGGCGGTCTCGTTGAAGTTGCACGGAAGTTGCTCGAAGATGGACTTCAGGGGGTGCGCGATGACGCTTGGGGTGTTTCTTGGACCGGCCAGGGCGACGGTTGGTCTGCTGGGGTTCATGGCAGTCCTGGTGCTGCTCATCCTTCTGGTCCTTGGCAGATGGAAGACCGGGGTGGCGGCATATCCATGGTCCATTGCGGTGGTAGCATCGATGGCGTTAAATCCTGAGGTGAGAGCAGTATTCTCATCGCTTCCGGCTGGGCATGGAGAGAGGATCACGCACACCCAGCTGGTCGCAGCGTTGGACGGCAAGACGTTCAAACTGGGGTATTTCTTCAACCAGCACGGTGTCTCAGAGTATGGACTCATGGTGCAGGATGAGAGGAGTGCCCTCTTGAGGGTGGATTCGGACTCGAGGGCGAGTTTGAAGTCGGCACGCGATGCCTCGGCCCGTGGTGATGGACGCAAGGTGGAGCGTCACCTCCCGTTCCTGATGTTGTCGTACACGGCCAGGATCGCCTTCTTGGTCCCGGTGACGGGAATCTTGGTGCTTATCCTGTACTACAACAACACGGGGGGCGACACGGCGTTCGAAAGGTTCATGAGCACGCAGAACTTTGGGGTACGGGCGCTGTTCACGTTGGTTGGCATCGGGATCTGCTTCTTTTGGGGCTGCTTCTTCGCCAGTGAGTTTCCAGTGCGGTCGCTCCCAGGAAGATACTTACGCTTACCCCTGCTGCAGGCCTCGCGGTAGTCAGCCCATACCAGCTTCTCTCGCAGTCGACGCAATGCCCGCAGCGGTCCATCGCGGTCTCGCCACCGCTGGACGCCTTCTCGGGCGTGGTGAGCGCAGTGCGACAGCGCCACATGTTCCTGATCACAGTGGCTGTCACGGCAGTGCTGGCCGAGTTCATGCCGATCCTGCTCGGCAACGTGCCGTTCCGGGTGACGCAGACGTGGACGGCATCACGGACGTGCACGTGGATGGCGGTCGGGATCCTGAGCCTCATGTGGCTGGTGGTCGTTGGCAGTTTCTTTATCAGCTGGCCGCATCTGCCGGTCGATCCCAGCACCATCGCGGGCGTGATGTACTACGTGTGCGACTCGTGGATGCTGGAGAGTCTGGGGGGCTTGAGCATGCTCGGCAAGCACGAACGGGAGCAGCGCGTGGCCGCGTTGGGCTTGAAGTTCAGGTTTGGCGACATGGTGGGCGTGCCGGGGCGGCGCAGGATCGGGGTCGACGGCGTGGATGACTTTGTGTGACGGCTAGATGTACATAGCATGGGGCCATGGGCACTCGCAGTATACAGTAAAAGGCGAAATGGATGTCGCTAAAATTTTTAAATAACATTTTTAAGGACTGTGGGGTTAGCCTATCACGTGCGTGGCTGGACGGGATGCGACTGTGTCGCAGGGAAGTACGGAGTACAGATTACTCAGCGACCAAGACCTTCAGCCCGCCTTCTTTTGGCCCGCTTATAGACAAATCAGAAGCAACTGGATGGCTCCACATTTGGTGGTCGTTTTCCGACCACCAAATGTGGGTCCTTGCTTGAAGATGTCGACCTGCTTTCCAGGATATCATCTTGTCGTCTGTCCGACTTCTTGACCTGTTTGTGTTCGTAGACCGGCTGATGATGCGAGAACACCAAATCCAAGTTTCCACGATTCTTCAACCACGTTAATTTGCGTTTCGCGCGATGCTTCGACCAGGAGCGTCACGTGGCTGGCGGCACAAGCTGCATGGCTGCCTAGTCGGGCAGCCCAACGAAGACGCGTCGAAAATACCACACTCGACAGTTCGACGATACCCGGCATCTGGGAGCACTCCCTCGTCAACCCCGTAAATCGCACACTTCGCTTGACGACTTATTCATTCGAGATCGTGACGCCATGGAGGCGGTGGGATCCGCAGCGAGCATCATCGCTGTGATCGATCTGTCTGCAAAAGTCGCATCTCTTTGCTTCCAGTACTACTCCGCTGTTAAGAATGCCCCGTCTGATGTCGAAAGACTGCGAGGAGAACTTGAGAGATTGACAACGACCCTGCAAGGCGCGCAGCGGCTCCTTGAAAGCCCAAACGGCAAGAGGCTTCTAACGTCGCAAGGCTTATGGGATGGGCTCATCGACTGTTCTTCCCAGCTAACAGAACTGCGATCGAGGCTGGAGAGGAAACTCAACCCTGGATCTACGCGCAAGGCGATGAGCCGGATCGGATTACGTGCTCTCAAGTGGCCCTTCGAGACCAAAGAGATCGATAGCATCATCAAGAACTTGG
>MU856045.1:0-13201 GCA_033296695.1 Staphylotrichum tortipilum
TCGTTACCTTCGGAACCCTTTCAGAGTGCTCTGCACCCGACGGTTCGTCACAGATGTCGAGGCTTCGAAGATGGCTCCTTTATAATGTAGGAGAATATGAACCGCGGGAAGAGGCGTGCTAGGGAGCCAGAGAACACGGCAGGTAACTGGGGGTACGGTAGCCATACTGGTCGCTTGGTCGGCATAAGAGTCCTTACTACTGGGCGAGGGTTCGAGCAGCCCTTTTATCCTCAAAGAGCATCGGCGAAGGATTCAGGGGCGGGCAGGGGGAAGCAGATTGTGCCACACAATGAATTGACCAAAAGCCAGGGGGAACGCTCACTCAAATTACTACTCTGGCTAATCCTACACAGAAACGCTCCTCTCGAGTTACCCCCTTGTAAACACCCTGCCGCAACAAGGGTTTGGGCAAGTTGCTTTCCGTGCTAGCTTATGGCGCTGGTGTCTATAGAGCGCACCGCGAGTTGGAAAAGCTCGACCTTTGCATCCATGCTCCCAACACTGCAGCTTCTGGCCGGGTTGTATCTTAGTTAGGGCCGGTGTGAACCGGGTCCTGCAACTCGGACAAGCTGCCTCCTGCGCCCACCTGCGCTCGCGTTGGTGCCGATTAAGATTGCTAATGCTTGAGAACTGTCGACCTCCGCATCCGTGGTCCCAACAAGCTGGTGGGGGATGGCGAGAGATGCCGGCTGGTTCGGACTTCAAGTGCCTCCACTGATTCTCGCGCTGGTGTCGGTTGAGATTGCTCCTAGTGGCGAATTGGCGGCCATCGCATCCATGGTCCCAACAACGAACCGGAGACGAATTGGGATCTGGCAGCATCGTTCCGTTGCGTAGGACGGGCAGCATCGCTCTGTTGCTCGAGCCGGGATCGGACATCATCGTCCCGTTGTTGTTCTCAGCAGCCCCCCCCAAACTCCGTGCCGGACTTGAACCGAGAGCTAGCAGTATCGTTCCGTTGTCGTGCTCGGCAGCCACCTCCCAGCTTAGTATCGGACTCGAACTGGGAATCGTCGTTCCGTTGTTGTGCTCGGCAGCCACCTCGGCAGCCCATTTCGCTTCCTCCTCTGCCAGCCATGTCGCAAGGGCTTCCGGTAACTCCGTTTCTAAGCAAGTTAGGGCCAATAACATTCAACGGCACTTTTTATTTACTAACCAGGCGTTGAGGGCTGTCCCCAAGAGGAGGTCAGGCAAGGGTATAGGCTCGCCATGGCGATGAGGCACTCGACGATGGGCGGAAGCTATCGTCATTATCACGTCTTGGGCTATCTAGATCACGCTTCATTATATTCTCTAGACTGTGCCGTATCATGCTGCTTGCGCCGTTCCATGCTGTATAGATTGCGCCATCTTGTGCTGTCTAGATTGCACCATCTTGTGCTGTCTAGATTGCACCATCTCGTGCTACACCACCAGGAAATGTGCCACCCGCAAAATATACTGTTGGGAGCTAAATTTGGGTACAGTACCTCCCCCTTCTTAACCAAGCTTTGACAGATCAAACTGATCGCTGCTATAGCTAAAGCAACCAAGATCTCCTAAGCCCAGTTCGGCAGACTGGTTAGGGCACGATAAGGCGGGGGTGGAAGGACAGGAGGGAAGGCATATAGGAATACCAGGAGGAAGAACATACAGTCTTCTATGTACCGTGGTAGATGATGACATCGGAAACGACTGCCTGTACTGCAAGATGCTCGAGATGCTCCTGTTCTTCCAGGCGCTTAGTCATACAGGACCCACCGTTGTAGGGACGCGTCCCCATTTTGGTGGGGCGGATTCACGAAACGCTGGCGTTGCCTTTGAACTCATTGACTGGCGCGAGACCCCGTGATCCGCAGGGCAGGGCTGCAATCAGCTTGCGGCGACGGATGCATCTCTTGCTGCCGACGCCGAGTCAATCGCCGCTTGTCACCATGACGCCAAATCCTGGACATTTGTGTGCCTTCTTGTTTGGGTAGGACCCGCAGTTGCTGGCCGCAGCCTCACGGACTTTCTGCCCTCAACATAGCCACCTGCGAGTCCCGACCGACCAACCTGCAAAACAACGACCCCACGCTCCGAGCAACGACCCCGCGCGAAGACGACAAGCCCAAAGGGCCTGCAGCGTCCAGGTCTACGGGCTTGATGAATTACGCATCGGACCCTTGCCCATAGCGCGAAAGATCATCGTCCCTGCCTACAGCTTTGAGTTAGCCAGGTGAGTCGCGTCCCGACCAGACGACTCAACTCCTACGGGTACAGAAGAGAGATACTGATTAGAGTGTGTCTTGTAGTGCCTTCTGCCAGAGGCAAGCCCCTACGATTGAGGAACATTGCCACCAACAACCACGTCGCACCGGTGAGTCGGTCGGTCTATCACGTTCTTGCTCTGTGGATCCGGCTGACGGTTGAGCAGCCGAGCATCGGGAACCATGAATCCCGACATCGAGGAGATCCGTGCCGGATACGTGATCCTGAAGGACGAATTCGAGAAGATGAGGACCATGACCGCTTCCGCATTGAACTTGGTCGTCCGACGGGATGCCCAAACATACCCCCGCTCTAAGCAGCACGCGACGGCGCGGCGGCAATACCAAGGTTCGGACGCGACCGCCGACCAAGGTTCGGATGCGACCGCCGACCAAGGTTCGGACGCGACTGCCGACCTCGAGGCCGCCCTGCTCCGCATTGCGGAGGCCCAGACTCTGTTTGAGGCCCATCTCAGGATGTTCAGCACCAAAATAGTCCTACTCGAAGAGCGTGTACCCGGCTCTCGCCAAGCGGCGCCCAACCCGGCCGACGAGGACGGAATACTGGCGTCTTTCCCAGCATCGGATCCCGGTACCGCCGACGAGCCACAGGAAGCAAGCCCTGAAATAACAGACGAGTTCGACGTGAGCCAAGCGCTGGCCTCGGCGTTCAGTTGTCGATTGGTGAACAGCAGCGCGGGCCATCGCCGTCGTTTTTCTGGCGCAAACAGCTCGACGTTGGGAGAGTGCGCGTCCTTGAACAGGTAGAGCGGGTGCGCCACGATGAGCACCCTTCGGTAGATGTCATCGCGGACTTGGCGAGGCAGTGCGAAAAGGCTGCATATCGGATGCAGATGTTCAAGATGCCTGCCTCCAGACACTCGGTGCGTTGCAGAAACCGAGCCTCGTCTGTCGCAGCTGGCATTGCGCCCCATTCGTTGATGATGAAATCCTTGACTGACTGGTGGGCAAGTCTGACCTGGTGCTTTGTCTTGTCCTCGGTGTCGATACGAGCAACGAAGGGCCGGATCAGCTTGATGACTCTCTGGTAATCCACCAGCCTGGCGAGCGCACCCACCGAGCTGACCGCCTTCTGGGCCGCACCCAAGGCCACAACCCAGCCGAGCTCCAACAGGCTCAGCGGCCTTTTGGCAACGGATAGCACCTCCAAGGCTGTGGTGGCGAGTCTCTGGGTTTCGAGGTCGCCCCTGGTGTAGCGCGTAAAGAGGTTCGAATAGAGCTCCGAGAGTTGTTTGGGCTGCGGTAGCTCTTCCAGAAAAGCTCGCATGGCATCAAACGCATGAATTTCGCGAACTTCGATGAGTTCGATGGTCATCTTTGTCCATATGGCGCTTCCCTGCGCCAAACGGGAAAGCGTCCCTTTGACGAGGGCCTTGACGGCGTCGGGCAGATCAGACAGCCGGGACTCGACCGTCTTTTCGACAATGAGGGCGTCTCGTGCGGCGTCTGGAACCAAGGTGATCTTGCTCACCTCGCTCAATTGCTTCAGGATGTCCTCTTCGGCACGGGAAGAGAGAAGGATCTTGAGCCGCGGGGTTGCCCGTGCCAGATTCCCTAATGACTGGAGGAGTTGACTTCGCGATCGTTTGTCACATTCGTCCAGACTGTCAATGGCAAAGATGAGTGGGCGATCCAGTGCCTCGAGGGTGCTTCGCAGCCACTGTTCCAATATCTTGAAGTTCGTCGCCGGGTCGATCCCGGATACCGTGGTCTCCTGATACCATTCGACGAAACCTTTCTTCAAGCCGGGAAGCCGCACAAAAAGTGACAGAATCAAGCCAGAGAAGATTCGAACTGCCTCAACCGTCCCGTCATTCCGGCAGTAGTAGAAGCACAGCTTGGGTTGAGGCAACTGACCCTTGTTTCGCTCGAGGAGTGTGTCGATCAGGAAGGACACGGCGACAGTTTTCCCGGCGCCGATGTCGCCAAAAATCGCGAGCTGCTGAGGACCGGTCCCGTGATACCACTTGATGAACCTGTCATCGGCGAGCAGAAATTCACAGGCCTGGTTGGATCGAAGGTCCTGCACACTGCTATGGTACTGGTCCTGGCGTTTCACCTGGCCACCGCCTCCTAACCAGGTCTCGACTGCAACAAGTCAGCAAAGTGGGCAAAATGTCTGGGCATTTGAGGCCATACTCTTCTGGTCATAAAGCATGTTTCTGATATCATCCACAATCTCCAAGGTCGCCTTCTCCACAAGCTTTTGGAGCAGTGCGGCGTGTTCGAGAAATTCTTGGACAATGACTGGCAGCCGCTCGTTTTCCAGGACGATTTTCATGACCATCTTCACTCCTTTTTTCGACAGTATCTCAAACGCGGCGTTGTAGAACTCGAGAAGTTTCTGATACACAGAGACGAGCGCCTGAAGCCCATGTCAGGGAAGGAATGCTAGGATCATAAGCAGAGAGAATCGCATGACCGGACCGTACCTTGTGTATATCCTTCTTGCCGGTCTTCTGACCGAGCGTGTCGCATTCATCAATGTAGGACAGCTGCCGCAGCAATTGCCCAATTTGCTCTCTAAACTTGCGATCTGCTGTCGAAAAGGTGATGGCAATCTGTTTTGCAGCCATGAATGAGCGTTCCATATTAGAAGTGCGACGCTCACAAATGAACTCACCGCGGTGACACTTTTGACCACACCAAAGACCGTTCCGGCGGTTGGGTCGATACTTGTCAGAGGACTGGCGAGATCCAGTCCAAGCTTGAGTTTCTCCAGCGGTCCTAGAAGACCCTCCAGATATCTTACACCCCTCAAGAAGGCGGACTCCTGAGCGGCGTCTTTGTCAAGCTTTTCCAGCTTCTGGAACAGTTGGGCGAGGAGGACCAGGCGACGGAGGGCAAGACACTCGTGACTTTCGTGCCGCCACATGCACTTGGCCGTTCTGGCTCGGAAAATATCTCCTCCGATCGCAGGTTGGACGTCCGCGTCGCCCACTCATTGTTGTTGCATATTGAGATGACTCTTGAAGGTGCGATGTATGATTTTTTCTATCTGTTGTCTCTTCTCCCGCGGCTTCCAAGCATTATCTCTCTCCCGTGGCTTCCAAGGCGTGTCGTTGCGGAGAGGGCATGGTGCCGTCGCGTTCGTAGGGAGCGAGATCGTGGGAGGAGGAGCAAGACAAGGATGGATGGACTCCGCTCCACGCGGCGGCCCTGAAGCAGCACGACGGCATCTCGGGTCTGTTGCTCGACAAGCTGGAGAACGGACGGGAGGTGGTGGCACAAATGATGAGACGGTTGGAGGACGGGAGAAATCGAGACCTCCTGGACGAGATGGCGGACAAGAAGTCGGTTGGGAACAGCGTCGTCAGCGGCTTACGGTCAGCTGTCAACAGCGGGCACGGCGAGAGAGTGCTGGCACTCCTGGCCGCTGGGGCGGATATTGATGCAGAGGACAGTGTCGGGGGCGGCACGGCGCTCACCCTGGCGACTTGGCTGTGTCGCGAGGATCTCGTGCACGTCCTGTTGGAAAACGGGGCGGACGTCAACAGGCCCGACCGAAGCGGGCGTACGGCGCTGCAGTATGCGGCTGTCGACGGTTACCACGACCTCGTCGAGCTGCTGGTCGAGCATGGAGCCCATCTCAATGCGAAGATCCACGGGTGGACGGCACTGCTCCTGGCAGCGAAGAACTGGAAAGAGTCGTCTAAACTTTAAAGCTCTACTGCAAATAGATAGTGCTCGGCTTAATCTCGCTGCTAATGCCCGGGCTTAAAGTTTAGACAACTCTTTCCAGTGCGGCGCTCGCTGAGATGCGGCGCTTGCTGATAGCATACGTTAGTGATCCAGCAGTTCATCTTTCAGCCCGCATGGGGTTCGCTGTGTTGGGGCTTCTTGGCGGACCCCCCTGCAAAATGGGCCCCCCTGAGTGGGTCCGCCAACTTTTGACCTCTTACCTTTCCGCGAGCCTAGCGGGTCCTTCCGGCCCTTGCGGCGGCCCAGCGGCGCAGGAGCCCCACTGTGGGGTGCGGCGCACCGGTCCGATCCGAGATCTTCATCGGAACGACTCGCTGGCATGATCGAGGAACCGACCACATCTGATCTTTTTCGGGAACGACCCCCTGCATTACTGATCTAACAAAGCTCTCACAACTTCTACGAAGGGTCGATGCCCTCCGTGCATCTGCGGCGTGGATGCTTCGGGAATTACGTCAGATTGTGGAGACGTGCGGGATGCCGTCGATGGTTGGCTGCGGGGCCAGTGGAGCAGCTGCCACCAGCACGACGACATGGCTGCCGCGTCAATTTCGAAGTATTGCACCGGTCAGTGTGGAAAAATGATGGACGATCAGCGACACCGATGGTGTCATCCGAGTATCAGCTAGCTGAATAAGAGAGACATGGCGGTCATCAACACAAGAAAATTCCGAAGATCCCCGCCGAAACAACATCATCTGCCAAAGAGCTTGTCGAAAGAGCTTGCTTCCATTTGGCCTTGAAACGCGCGGCTGTTGTTCGTGGTCGTCAGGCTGCCGAACAACTGGTCCACGCCTGGCTGTGCCAAACCGACTATCCCTTGCATAGCAATCGAACCGTTAGGATGCAGCCAATCACAAGTCTGATGAAAGTCATGCTGGCGGTCTTTTTGCGCGAGGGCAATGACAAGAGCAACCAAGAATGGATCTTTTTGAGGATCCTTGGGACACATGGGAAGTCCTGTGCACACCGTAGCTGCATGGACGTGTAGCAATCTACATGTGTTCTGCCGACGTATTCGTTCCCACTCATGTTCCCAGCAACTCGGACATAAGCCCGGGCTGGTGCTGTGCCGCGTCCATCAGCAGCCGGGCCATTGGAGCACAGTCCGTCTTGGTGGCTATGCTGAAGAGCTCGTTGACCCATCCTTCGCTAACCATCACGTCCAACAGGTCGTTGACAAGACCAAACACCGTGTCCCAATGGCTACGCTGCCTATCATATGGCCTGTTCGACCATTGCTTCACCGCGAGCTTGAAGAACCCCTTGTTCCGGATCTGATGGCCAATTCCGCTTCGCCAGAGCAATTGAACTCGGGACAAATCACCCCACTCAAGAATCTGGTCTGCAGCTCCCGTAGCTGGACCAGGGAGAAATCTGGTGTGGTTGGACAGGTCCGAGTGCTCAAGCATGCGCTGCAGCATCGCCTCAGAACCGTAGAGCGAAGTGATGCTCAGGGGATCGTACAAGCTGGGGTCAAACGTGAACCTGGGCTTGATGGTGCAATCCGGACGGGAATTTTGCGTGATCCAGTTGGACAGTCTCTTGGAGCCAGCTTGGCAGACAAGTTCGATGTCGTCCAGTGCCGGTAGCAGAGACTCAGATGAGACGGCTCCGAAATGCTCAATCCAGTGGCAAGAGGCGTAGACGAACAGCTCACCAAACCCGCGTTCGGTCGGGTCGTAGCGCAGCATGTTCTGCTCCAACACCTCCCACGGGCAGTACAGGTCGAAGTCGTTGACCTCGTCCGTGTCGCTGAACAGGTCCCACTCTTGGGGTAGCTCCTCCATGGCCAGGTGCTCGGGGGAGAACAAGGACACCTCCCCGATGTCGCGCAACAGGAGATACCGAATGCAGAGCTCCAACATGCAGGCCTCCAACCGCTCGGTGCATTGCCGGACAAGCACCCGGTCGGATGTGATTAGCAGGGGCGATGCCGTCGCCGGCCGTTGAGGGCCGGATCGGTCAGGGCCGAAATGCAGGAGGACGAACTCCTTCACGGACTGGTGCACCAGCTTGACCTGGCGCTTTCGCACGTCGTTGAAGTCGACGCGGCTGACGAAGGGGTAGATGAGGCTCATGACTCGTTGGTGGTCCGCCAGCCTGGCGAGCGCAGCTACGGAGGTGGGGGGGTCCTGCGTTGCGCCCAGGGCGGCGGCCCAGGCCAGCTCGAGGATGCTCATAGGCCGCCGGGTGACGGCGAGGATTTCCAAGGCGGTGGCAGCAAGTCTCTGGTTTTCGCCGTCGTCCAGAGTATGCCGTGCGAACAAGTCGACGAAGAGCTGGGAGAGCTGCCTGGGCTGCGGTGCTTCGTCCAAGAAGGCCTGCATCGGGCCCAGTGCCCTGATTCCACGGATCTCAATGAGCTCGACTGTCATCTTGGTCCAGATGGCGCTGCCCTCCGCCCTGCGGGCCAACGTCTCCGTGACGAGGGCCTTGACGTCCTTGGGGAGATACGGCAGCCGAGTCTCGACCGTCTTCTCGACGATTATCCAGTCTCGGTCGATGTCCGAAACCATGGCGATCTTGCTCATACCGCTGAGCTGTTCCAGGATCTCCTCCTCGGGCCGGGAAGAGAGCAGGATCTTGAGCCTCGGGGTCCTCTGTGTCAAGGCCCTCAACGAGGCAATGAGGCAGTTCCGGGACTGCCTATCGCACTCGTCCAGACCGTCGATGGCAATGACAAGGGGGCGATCGAGCGTGTCGAGGGTGGTTTGCAGCCACTCCTCGAGGGCCCTGAAGCTGGTGGCCGGATCGCCCCCAGAAACCATGGTTTGCTTGTACCAGTCGAAAAAGGTCCTCTTCAAGCCGGGGAGTTGCTCGAGGAGCGAGAGGATCAGGGCAGAGAACACGTAGACGCGCTCGCCGGTCCCGTCGTCGGCGCAATAGTGGTAGCAGACTTTGGGTTGAGGCAGCTGGTGCGCACTTCGCCGGCGCAGCTCGTCGACGAGGAGGGACATAGCGACAGTCTTGCCGGAACCCATCTCGCCCAGGATCGCCAGCTGCTGAGAATTGGTCGCTTCATACCAGTTGATGAACATGGCGTCGACGAGTAAGAATCCGCAGGCCAGATCTGCCCGCAGCTCCCGTAGGGACGCATGCTGTTGGTTCTGCCGGCTCATCTTGTCGCCGCCGAGCCACCGTGCAACTAGAGACATGTTAGCATCTCTTGGACTCCCCGCCTTGTCTTCCGGGAGAACATACTCTCATGGTCGTAGAGCATGGCCTTGATGTCCTCGACAATCTCCCACGTCGCCTTTTGCACCAGCTTGCGGAGATGATCGGCATGCTTCAAGAACTCGTCGACAATGGCTGGCAGACGCCCATTGTCCAGGACCACTTCCAGCGCCAGTTTCACTCCTTTCTTGGAGAGCATCTCAAATGCGGAGGCATAAAACTCGAGGAGCTTCTGGTACACCAAGACGAGCGCCTTATGGATGTCCTTCTTGTCCGTCTTTTGGCCGAGCGTGTCGCAGTCGTCAATGTAAGAGAGCTGCTCCAGCATGTCTCCAATTTGTTTGGCGAACGCGGCGTCGGCGGTTGCAAGGCTGATGGCAATCTGTGGAGGATGGACGACTCCGTATCAGCCCCTGGTGTGGCAGCATGCACGTGTGAAGAGTGGGCGAAGGGACATACCGCCGTGACGTTTTTGACGACGCCGAAAACCGACCCCACCATGGGATCGATGCTCGTCAGCGGGTCGGCCAGATCCAAGGCCAGCTTGAACTTCTCGAGAGGCACTTGGAGGGTTCGCAGATACTTGACGCCCCTCCAAAAGACCGACTCTTGGGTCGCGTCCTTGTCGACCTGTTCGAGCTGCCGGAAGAGATCGGCCACGCTGTCGCCTTTGAGGATGGTGATGTCGATGTCTGTCCCCAGGCTGGCCACTGCTTCGCGGTAGGCCGCGCTCCAGACGTCCGAGGGATTATGGGCCGGCCCGGCCCCTTCGGTCGCGACCCCGCGTGCCGAAGGGCCACAAGGGGGGTCATCTTCAGGTCCGTCCGTCTGTGTCACCGACACGACTGCGCCCTTCTCCTTTTTCAGGTCCAGCGCCGTCGCATCAGCGCAGCTCTGCCTCAGGGGGGTTGAGCTTGTGGGGAACGACGGTGGGTTTTGGCCGCTGGGCTCGTCAGCATGAACCGGCGCAAAAAGACGGTGCCAGCACTCACTTGACTCTAGATGCGCCCGGCTCGGCATCCTTGGCTCGAGGCCTGAATTTCCGACGGACCCGGTCGAGGGTCTCGTGGGCTTTGCGGCATACGCTTCCCTTCCGGCCTGCTGGAGATTCAGATGGCATGGCTGCTGTCAGAATCGCAACGTTCTGCACGAGTTGGCAGGATCGATCATGATGGGATGTGGACGGGTGGCACGGTGTAAGAAGCAGTTCCCTTTTGGCCTTGCCGCGGACCTAACCCGTATTGTTGTGCCGTGCAGCTGCAGCAGCTCATCTGAGTCGCGAGCCAATGACGGCGGCTCCATAGCCGCGCCGACCGACGACCCTGATCGCAAACGCCGTACCCCGCAGCGACGCAATTTCATTCCTTACCCCTCTCGCCAGTATCTCGCCGCAATCCCTCTCCCACAACCTTGCTTCCCATGGCGTCGCGTGAGATATGCAGCTTTTTCGCACTGCCTCGCCAGGTCCGCGATGACATATACCGAAGGGTGCTCGTCGTGGTGCACCCGCTTTACTTGTTCAAGGACGCGCACTCTCCCAACGTCGAGCTGTTTGCGCCAGAAAAACGACGGCGATGGCCCGCGCTGCTGTTCACCAACCGACAACTGAACGCCGAGGCCAGCGCAATCCTCTACGGCTCCAACCACTTCACCCTCGTCGACACAACGTCGAACCAGGTTAACCTCCTGCAAGCGTTTCTCGACGGCATCGGACCCGGGAACGCAGCACATCTGTCCCACCTGACCATCAACTTCCCGGCCGCCGAGAGCCAGGAGGAGAGAGTCGTGCTCAGAGAAGCCGACTTGCGCGGTCTGAAGCTCCTCCAGGAGAAGTGCACCGGCCTGGCGACGCTGGAAACGCACGTGCAGGGTGGGAACTCCAAGGGCCTCACCGTGACGAGCCTGGCTGAGGAGGGCTCACAGTTTGCCCGGGAGGCGTTGGCGCAGGTTGATGGGCAGTTCAACGCCATCCCTTCGCTGCACAAGGTCATTGTCAGATTCTACAGCGGGAGTCCGGCCCCTGAGGTGGCCGAGTTGATGCAAGGCTATGGCTGGGCGATTTTGCCGGGGCGATAAGTAACGAATTCCATGGTGGGAACTGAGAAAGTTGGGGCTGGAAGAGGAGGAGGTGGAAACCGTTGGACAACTCTTTTGGTTGAGCTCAGCGAGGTCGGTGTCAATTCACTGTCTCTTTTCCGCCTTCGGCAGGTCGATTCGCAGCTGGAGCACTCGATGTCTTTCCTTGAGTCTTTCTCATGCATGATGGGAGTTGGAAGGAAGAGGCGGCGGGGAGGAACCGCCGCTGAGGGCGGTTGGGCGAGGCAGAGAGCACAGGTATCGAATGTGGCTTAAACAAGACGGAGCCCGTCGCAAAGTTGCCAAGTCGAACACCACCTTGGATTGGCTCAGCCGCTCGGGCAGACCTGCAGCTGCAGAACACGCGATCGTGTCGCGAGGCTGTGCCAGACCAGACCGCCCATCCATCCCGCCATCCTATTCGACGGTCGAAATGCAATGCGCCTGGAGGAAACGGAAGGCAGATTTCGGCCCAACAAGGAAATAAAAACGAGGGAACGTCAAAGGACGACGAGTCGAAAAGAAAGAGACCACTGACCACTGACCGCCGTTTGACAACAAAACTCAGGATTTGTGACTTCGCTGCAGCGTTAAGCCGCCCAAAGCGATTGGCTCCAGCCCGCGTCTGCTGTGCCCCCCAAGTGCCTTGGGTCGTCCATTTGACTGCTCATCGCGATTGTGAATGGTGTGTGCCGCACAGTAGTAGGTGAAGTGTGTCACGAGAGTGAGTCGCTGTTGAGAGTGCGTCGTTGTTGCGGTTGCTGGGAGAGGAGAACCAACTGGGGGCTGGCCTCTCCAGGACCCGACGCAGGTGCATGACCCCCTTCATCTGCGGCAGTGAGTGCGCTGGGCAGTGATGCTTGGAATGCTGTCTCAGAGGCCGTAGACTGATTCTCCTTTCCTTTCGGAATCCGACGGAGCAGCACTGGGATCCTGTCCCGAAGCCTCTTCTTCGGCGGCACCATGAATTGTTTCATGAGAATGACAGTTGGGCCTAGGGCATTAGGATGCTGAGGGACGTGAAGAGATGCGTTCTCGAGGCCGGTGCGAGAGGAAGCGGAGACGGGGGAGGAGCTCAGCTCAGCCGGCTGCCTCGTGCGGCGGACATCGCGGCTCTGGCTGACCCCGCACCAGAATGCATGCATGGCCCAGTAGGAGTCGTCCCGGCCGGTCCGCATTTAAGGCGGCGCAGGCCCATACCTTGCGCTGTAGACGCGAAAGTGACCCTGTTCCGGACTTGCTGGATCAGTCATCGTGCTGCCGATCGGCCGACAATGCTGGCTGCGGCCCCGAGCCCCTCCTGCGAACTCTTAGCCGTTCCGCCTGCTGGGCGGGTCTTTCCGGCCCTTGCAGCCGCTGTCGCAAAGTTTCTGCGGGGCTTCGGCAGCCCTCGGCCGTCACGCCGGTTACCCTCGCATGCAAGTGGAGAACCTGTGCTGTGCCTTTTGGCCCAACGGGTCGTCACCGACCCAACGACTGATCTGGCCTGGGGATTCGCAGTCCAGGCGGCTTCGCATTTTTGCACATCTGTGTGTGTATATGCTCTAAACAGCCAATTTTGGATCCTTTGATCTTGTAGAGAGCCTTTTCTAGAGCTCTTCTTTCGGAACGTCCCGGGATTGGCTTCGGCGGCGACGGTGGCCTGGTGTGGCCTTGCCCGACGCCGACATGTTGACGGAGACCAACAGCCGCATTCGCGGTCACAAACAACACGCGGAGTAGCGTTCTCAGCTCGTCATCCCCTTGTTGCCTGAGGGCGGGGCTGTGCGCGATGGCGATGCTCGATTGGCCGCTGTGCCGCTCTCACCTGAACGGTTCTGCGGCACAGCCGGGTTCGCCGTTTTCTTGAAACGGACAGCACTAACAGAGGAAAAGAGGCACCCGTTTTTGGATCCCGGGACCCCCTGTTTTTTTACCCCTCTTCCCCGAAAAGACAAGCTTTTGAGAGCCGAACTAGTAGTTGGGTCGGTGACGACCAGCGAATCCTCGGTGTTGTA
>MU856046.1:0-13121 GCA_033296695.1 Staphylotrichum tortipilum
GAGAGATAGCCCTGGTCTCGGGCTGCTTAAGAATCACGTTGGTCGAATCATCGTCAGCGGGCCGGAAGACGGGGCCGGACGGGGCGCGGGACGACGGGGCGGCAGGGTCGGCCGCAGGGTTCCAGAGGGTCCCGCGCTTCTCGAACGCATGCCCCCGGTCGAACTCGGCCAAGTAGGCGGGGGCGGGGGCGGGGCCCGCGTGGCTGCGCTTCGGGGGGGAGGGACTTCTCGACTGGGATCTGTCCTTGGGAGCGGCGGCTGCGGGGGGGGAGGTCGGGCCGAGCTGGCTTCTTCGGCCCGGGCGGCCAGGGCTGTTTTGGACAGCGTCGTCGGCAGGGTTCATTGTTGGGGCAGCCTCTGGCTTGACTCTAATAGGCGGAGTATGGGTGTGAGCATGGCGGATGGGAGAGGGGGGACTGGAGGGGCAGTACGAGAAGGACGGACGAAGAAGAGGAGAGGAGAGAGCAGGCAGACGCCGGGCGCGGACCCAGCCGTCGGTGCGGACTGCTGCTGGGCAGCAGCAGCACAATGAAAAAAAAGTTGGCATTGAGCGGGCCAGGGAGCGAGGGGAGAAGGGCAAAGAATACGAGAGACACACACGAACGTACTCGATGTAGGATTGGCTGATGTCCATGATATCTTGGCTCCAGCCGGTGCTTGTCTGGTTGTGTGCGACGACCGGGCGTTCACAACGCTTCTCGCTTGTGGATGTGGTTCGGGGACCGTAGTAGTAGAGAGGGAAAGGAATGGGCATAACACGAAGGATTTGTACAAAGGTGTGCTGACCTGCTCCGCAGAGCCGCACGTGCGCGCACCACCACAAGGTACTGCCAGGCGGACCATGCGGACCACGCGGACGGCCCGGCAGGAACAAGGCAACCACGGCCTATGGTCCGGGCGTGTCGGAAGGCTGGAAAAGGAGGAGGGGTGCCACGCGGGTTGGGTGTGCAGATATGAGAACAGGGACAGGGGCTGACCAGCACCAGCCAACGTCCTCTCTGAAAGACTCCCCAGATCAAGAAAACGATGCTAGAGCAGCAGGGAAATCATGCAATCTTTATATATTGGAGTTCCCTCAAAGCAGATAGTCAAAGAGGCGTAAGACTTTCCCTCTGGTTCCCTGTAGCTGAGCCGCAACGGCCTTGAACGTCATGCCACTTGCCCGAAGCGTGCTAAGCCGAGCGTCTTCCTCGCCCGACCATCCCGGACTCGTGATCCAACCGTCATAGCTCTGTCAACACAACCCAACATGCAAAGCACTTCTGGTGTCCGCACTCCGTACACGAGAGCTCCTTAACGACTCGCGGTCCCTTGCATTCATGGCAGAAATCCCGTCTCGCCCGCTGCTTGATGGCTTTCTTGACTCGCTTGCCAGATTCCATCATTTGTTGCTCTCGGTACTTGCGTCCGAGATTAATAGATGCCAAGTCTCCCTGTTCGTCGACCTCTTGATGTCTTGATGTAGATCTCTCGCGGGATACCTTCCGCTCCTCGCCCGGATCATGGTGGTTTCTTTTACGAGACCTTGCTGCTTCTGGATGGAGAGTGTTGGGCACGTCCATCGCTGTCACCAAATTAGTCGGTTGCTATACGAGCCCAGTTTATAGGAGACTAACATCTGATGGTGAGCGGTCGGAAACATTTATAACCGACGACGGAGTGAGATCAGCACCCGGAGGAGGGTCGCAACCTCCCGTGCTCGGAGTGGAAGTTTCCGCCCCGTGGACCATAAACCCGCTTCGGCAATATACCAGCTAAAACAGGTAGCTGGCATCGTTGGCTAGGGGTTGACGGGAGAGTGTAAGAGAAGCGAGGATGCTTAACAGATACATGGGAAGACACTGCGGACTTGTGGTTCGCGAGAGGGAAATGGCAGTCACCTAACTAAGTTCCTCAAACACAAACCTACGCGGTCCCTTTCGGAATTTGCAGGCGTAGAAACCCCCTCACCACTTGTGAGATCCAGGGCTGCCCTGGGGCACGCGTTCTCCGGCCCCACTCCGCCGTCACGGCCCGATCCGCAATCCCCACACCTCCCCATGAACCGCACCCGTCGCGCCGACCGGCGCATCACACCCGTTCGGAGCCGCAGAACCACCCGCTCCTTGGATGTGCTGGAGCAGTTACAGAGACTCAAAGATCGAGGCACTCCTCCAGGACTAGCAGCACATCGTCAGCAACACGCATTTAGTAGAAAACGGCCACACCTACTGTCCATGATTTGTCCTTTCCAGACACCATATCGATAATCCACTTCTTTCACACCTTCCCCCGGCGTCCGTCGTGGCCAGCCATGCAGGAAAACACCTTGCCAGTACACCAAAACGAAGCCGTTGACCACACTTTCCCCCCAACGCTGAGTTGACCTCTAGAACAGAATTGTGAGCCCCAAGCGGCTGGCATGGAGCCTTGAAGCTAGAGTGGGGATCCCTCTTTAACCCTCTATGCGGCCCTTCTCTAACCTGAACAGCGCAGCGTGGCGCGCTGCTGCCAGCAATGGCCTTGGTGGCTGAGAGAGATGAAGTAGAGGGTGTCGGAGGAGGGCAGCGTGCATTGCAGTGGGATTCGTGGCACCAGAGCCCGACCCACACGCCTACACACACTGTAAAGTTTCTGGTGGCGGTGCTCACCCTTCGTTATTTCCCGACGCCTGCTCGACCCCTCGTTTTTTCCCGACGCCTGCTCAACCCCTCGGTTTTTCCTGGCGCTTGCTCGACCCCTCGTTTTTTCCTGATGATTGCCCCACCTCGTTTTTCCCGACGCCTGCTCAACCCCTCGTATTTTCCCGACGCCTGCTCAACCCCTCGGTTTTTCCTGGCGCTTGCTCGACCCCTCGTTTTTTCCTGACGATTGCCCCACCTCGTTTTTTCCCGACGCCTGCTCAACCCCTCGTTTTTTCCCTACGCCTGCTCGACCCCTCGTTTTTTCCTGGCGCTTGCTTCACCCCTCGGTTTTGGCTGCCGCGTGCTCCACCCCTAGTATTTCCCTATCGCATGCTCACAGCATTGTTTCATCCGTACCCTTTTCTCCAAGCCCGCAAGATGGAAGCACGCAAGGACCGATCGGTGGCTCGCCGAGAAGCAACTCGAAAGTTTACGTCAGACTTACATGAGGCGGAGGCCCTAGAGGATCTTGAGTTGTTCATCGAGAACCCCACCGTTTATGATTCAAGACGTCTCGACGTTGAGAAGCAAATGGCACTCCGCACGGCCAAATGGTTGTATTCTCGCCACCATCCAGGCCTTCGCCTAGGTGCCGCCATTGGCATCTGCCGGGGTTACAGCAAAACAGGATTTCGAAGCCTGGAGCAGCACGCGGTAAAATTCTTGACGGAGGAACGGATCAGTCGCCTAAACAACCGCCTCCCTCTTGATGACTTGGATAGCTGGCTCAGCTACTCCAAACACCTTCAAGGGGATCAGGACCTTCTCGTACTCGCAAGCTTAGGTATGTTTCACCTATCATTTGCTATCGTCCGTCGCTGATCGGCTACAGAATTTGCATGGGCGTACGCCTCTGAAAAACACCCCAATCTTATTCCACGCCTTGTCGAGATCAGCAAACGCTACGAGCCGAACCAAGCGCAAGCCGACAGTCACCAAGACGAAGGGGTAATTCAACCTCTTTCAAGCTCTCGCCTCGCCGACAACCTCTCCAACGAAAAGTCCGAGTCGGAACAACCCCTGCCAAAACGACGCAAGACTCACGCACATCAACCAACACAGCACACACCGGCAGGTAGAAATACCCCGCGAACAACCTCGATAGAGACATGCTAACGAATACACTCAAGCGTCGAGACTGTCTGCAACGATGGAGACACGTCAAACCCCAGTTCCCTCAAGCCAGGGATCCGCCAAGCCAGATTCTCCGGAGCCAATATCTCCACTTCTCCCCAATGCGTCGCAGCCTCCGCCGGCACAGTCGTTCTTGCTCACCCCCTCCCCCCCGAGGGAGCTAAGTGCCCACCAGCCGGGAGAGATATTGCCGCAGGGTAATCATCCCGTTGCTATCCCCACCGGCAATCCCAACATCTCATTCCGGCTACCGTCGCTATCCGCCGTTAGCAGCTGCCGATTGGTCTCTTACGGACCCGGGGCCATCACTATGGTTAACAGTCTCCCTGCTCCTTCTGGTCGGCCATGTGCGGCTTGGACGCCCGAACCGTCAGCCTTTGACGCCGAGTCGAGTCCAGTTAACAAGCGAAATCAGCAAGCAGTCCAACCAGGTTTTCCAGAGCAACGATTTTCACATCCCTGGATACCACTCCAGCAACAAGATCACAGGGTCGTGCCCGCGGGGCCCCAGCTCCAACTCGCGATGCGGTGGACGGTTCCGGACACGGCCCAGTCAATTACGTTTGCCTTGAGAGGGGACATCGACGGCCTGAAGGACCTGTTTGGTCGAGGGCTAGCGTCTCCTTCGGACGTGAGCGTTTCTCGAGGGTTTAGCTTAATGAGAGTAGGTTTTATTTCCCCTGTCTTACTCGTGCATGCCTGGGACTAACGCTGAGATTATTAGTGGGCGCTCTATAGCGGAATGCACCAGTATAAAACTGTGCAGTTTTTGATAAGCCAGGGGGTACACGTAGACGACGAGTAAGTATGAAGTTAATACTCAGTAGCACCAATCACGTCGACAGGGCCACTGACTGATGAACCACCCCACACAGGTCGTACGAGCATGTGTTTGATTTTGGATTCCGCAAGAAATGCAGCAATACGGAGCTAGCGGCACTCGAGTGCGTCAGATGCAGCAGAGGCAACGACTGGATCGAGGAGCAGCACTTCCCCCTACTCCACCAAATCATCTTCGGCATATCCCCCCGTTCTCTCGCGGCTGTGCTCAAGGAACACCCGGACGCCGTCCATGCCAAAGACGCCAAGGGTCGCACTGCGCTTGACTGGGCTACGGCCCGGGCACAACTGAGTCACATGAGGCTCCTAATCGAACACAATTCCAACGTAAACGCGATGGATGCCACGGGCCGCAGCACGATCCTACACGCAGTCGACAGCCACAATGTCGAGGCGGTCCACATGCTCCTCGAAGCCGGCGCGAACCCTGACCCCAAAGTGCCGGAGGGTCTGTTCCGCAGCAGTCCGCTCAAGGCGGCCAGCTTTGGTGGCCTGGAGGAGATGGTCAAGCTGCTTCTCCGGTCTGGCGCCGGAATTGATGTGTACAACCCAGAGGGCCAGACGGCATTGCATGCTGCAGTCATCACGCAGAACGTCGAGTGTGCGCGTATACTGCTTGAATGGGGCGCCAGGCTAGATGACGTGGCGCACAACGGACGGACACCGCTCACTCTAGCTATAGTTCACAACAGCCACGCGGTGCTGAAGCTTTTTGTCGATCGGCGCTACGAGCATGTCACTGCCGCCCATGTAACAGGGCCACAGGTACTGGGCGTAATAGCCGAGCACGCGGACGTAAAGACGATGTCGATCATCGCATCGTCCCTGCTGCTGAAGCTGTCTCTCAACGGAGGGGTGGACGGCTTCGTTGCCGGCTGCGAGATCCTGCTGGAGCGGAGGGACTACGATGAGAAGCTAAGCCACGCGTTCGAGGAGCTGTTGTCCTCCATCGCCATAGCTAAGGAGGAGGCCGCCGCCTCCTGGACGGCGGACGGCGACGTCCGACCCGGGCTGCTGCACCACCTCTCTGCAGACTCGTCATTTTGCGAGGAGCTGTGAGGGTTGAGTGTGGACGGCGAAGATGGTGGTGGCAATGCTCCGGGAAGTCGTGAGCAGGTATTCTTGGTTTGGTAAATAAGGTGACCGGGGTAGTTCGTTTGAACAGATTGATTGACTGGGCCAGAATTGGGCGATGTTCTCTGTCCTGGTTGCTCGACTCGAACTGGCTGGCGCAGGTCTGCAGGGCGCTCCGCTCTGCGCCCAATTTCGGTGGGTGGTGGTGGAGCGGGCACCTGACCCAGTCCGGCCTGAGGCATACAAATTACTCATCACTTCCAACCAGTTCTGCTAACTAGTTAGTTAGTTACCTCTCACCGCCCAAGTGTTCGGTGCGTGCGTGCACTTTGCCTCCCTTCCCTCCCTAACTTCCACTCCTCCACCATACCCCGCTTTTCAAGGCAACGCGCCCTGCGTGCATAAATCTTCGCCCTAAAGAGTACCCCGCGCCCCCCGTCATTGAGGCTTCCTCCCATGTCCCCCCATATCATGGTCCCACGAGCATAGCAAACCTGGCATCATGTCCGACCAAGACGCCCTAACGCCGCGTGTATTCCTTGTGCGTCATGGTAAGTTCTACATCTGATCAAGCTTAAAGGAAATCAACACCGGCTTCAAAGTCTACATAACTGTATTTTCGATAACAAGCTTTCTGCAAATAGGGGAGACGGATTGGGCCAAGTGAGGCACAGGTCTCCTCGACGGCGGCGACGCTAGTGGGCGCCGGTAAACTCCTCGACCCGTCCCGCCTCGCGCACATCTTCATCAGCCCGAGGAGGAGGGCGAGAAGGACGTTTGAGTTGCTCCTACTGTCGCCTTCCTTTGGCGCCGCCGACTGGAAGGAGAAAATTACCTACACTGAGGACATTGCGGAATGGGATTATGGCGATTACGAAGGGCTTAAGGTCGGGGAAATCAGAAAATTGAGGAAGGAGAGGGGTCTGGACCAGGAGATGGAATGGGATATCTGGAGGGATGGGTGTGAGGGTGGAGAGTATGTTATACTGAGCTTTCACTCGTTCCCTGGACTCGTTGTTATTAATGGGCCGCTGCTAATTCCCTCGTGTTTTTATGCTGACTCAACCTACAGATCTATGCAGCGAGTCAGCGACCGTCTAGACAGGCTTGTCTCGCAAATTCGCGAGATTCAGAGGCCTCACATGAACAGGGGTGGGGCCGCTGATGTGCTCCTCGTATGTTCTCTCCTATCTTTCTCTCTTTGGCAAACCCTCCGTTTTGATCTCTAAAAGCACGAAATTCGCAGGTCGCACACGGCCTCATCCTCCGCTGCTTCCTGAAGCGCTGGCTCGACTTCTCGGTTGACTTTCCCCTCCAGATGATGCTGGCCCCGGGCGCGATTGCGGTTCTGAGGTATGTTTTCGCCTATCAAGCCAAGCCAGATCATTGCATTGACGTTAAACCACCCCTCCTAACAGCTACAAAAACAACAACATCGAGGAGCCTGCCTTCCACCTCGGTATAACGCTCCCACTTTTGGGGGAGAGGGGGAAAAGATGATCTGGGATCATGGCCGTCACTTATCCTTTCCTCCTCTTCGGCTCACTGAATGGAGTGACGGCTTGCTGCTCGGCATTGCTCGACTGGCTGCCCCGTTCGTCTGGCATTTGACTGCATCAAGTTGCCCCTGTGACAGACGGAGACATGTCTCGGAATCACATTTGAGGTCCTAATCGCGAAGCAATTCGCATTTCCTTTACATATTTTACACGTGTTGACGTGTCTGTGACGAACCGCGGGTGCGGCCACGGGCACCACAGAGGAAGGGTTGCACGGCCGAAGAGGACAACGTCAACGTCGGATGGCTGCTGGCGCGTCCCTGCGCTCCAGCTGCAGCCGAGCGGCCCGCGGCCAGTCCGTGACATCGACCAGCCCAGCAGAAATGTGATGCGTGGGTGGTTTTGGGTGTGTGTTTTTCTTGAGGAGCGATGGCTCTGCTTCACCATTTTCCTTGATGACCGTGATCTTTAGTGTGGCGATGGCGATGGTGGTGGTGGTGGTGGTGGGGGGGATGGCATTCAGGGGTTCAGGGGAAGCGCGGGGTTGATGCCGCGTTTGATGCATTTTTTGGTGCTGACTAATAAATTTGTGCTGACTAATGCGCACAGGAGTGTGCGCCTAACTAGTGGGAGCCAAGCCAGACCCTCAAGAAGCCAAGCCCAGGCTGCGGCTCGGCTTGTTGGCTTGCAAGCTTGCCAAGGCCAGATCGCATCAAATCCAAGTGCACCGTCGGTCACGTGCACCCACCAAAATCTGGGCCACCCACCAAAATCAGGATCAGGGGCAATCACCAAAATCAGGGGCACTTACCAAGACATCAAGACCATCTTCCACAACTGCCACGGCTTCAGTCCTCCTCATTTCCCACCCAATTCTTCAGGCTTTGCAGCATGTTGATCGAATCTGCGTGAAGCGAATGTCGTTGAATGCCCACGCAGTGCTTGGCGCGACTGAACAGTCGTTGTGAGGGTTCGCACGGTTACGAAGGCGAGGCACTGTAGGGAGTAATGGCACTGCAAAAACCACGGAGAAAATACAGGCTGCGCGTAGTGCGCGGGGAATATTGCACTCTTGCGCGCATGGCTCCGGCGCTCCGGCCAATTGGGGTGAGCAGGGTGAGCAGGGTGAGCAGGGGGGAGCAGGGGTGAGCACTCGCCGCTTTTGGCTCACCCTGCTCACCCTGCCCGCGCAACCCCGCCGGAGCAGCAGGGGTAAAAGCAGGAAACTGAAACCTGACATCTGCATTCTGCAATGTGATGCGGCGCAGCCCCTCGTTGCAACCACGAAATCCAGGATACCCAATGAGGTTAATCCAGTACCCAATGAGGTTAATATAGAATCAGAAACCATTATGACGTTAGTCCAGAATGAGAAAAGACGGTTTGCGCTAGTCCAAATTGGGAAGTCTGGCTGGCTGCCGCCCAAGACTGTCGCTCCCACATCCGGCACACATCAGGGCTTCATGCTGCACGCCCAGTGTGTGTGAGAGATGTGTGGTGTGGTTGCCTTGACATGGAGCGCTGGCTCAGCACGACAGATGACTGGCTGCAAATCGCGCCCTCCTGTTGGTGTTCAGAAATTATGTGGAAACAGAGATAAAGGGGCGCCAGCCCCTCCCGCCCCTGAATGCAGACAAAACGTTATGGTCATTCCAGAAGCCGCTCTGATTCGGAACTCTCACCACTGCCTCCAGACAACGGCTTTTCGCTATTGGCATGAAGCGTCCGACTCAGGCCGCCCGTAAGGGACATGTTGCGCAGGGCGGCCTCTCACGAAACGGCCGAATCCACTGCATTGCGAAGTGTCTCTCAAGAAAACGCAGACCACAACTCCCGCGGAGGTACCTTGCCCCCGCAGCCAAAGAACCTGCCTATGCAGTCAAAGAAACGCGACGGCAAGTGAGATTCCTCCACGACAAGATTACGAAAGAAGAAAGTCGATGCTTCGACTGCCGTGTGAGAATCCAGCATGGGATCTTCTGCGAAAACTGCAAATGCCAGCGGGAAGTGGAGGAGCGATTTGATCGGGATTACGCCGCGTGGAAGGAACAGTACCCGAGCAAAACATTTGGTCAATGGCTAGCTCAATGGGGTCGAGCAAACGGAAAGCAGGAGATCGAGACCCAGGGAGAGGGAGAGGGAGAGGGAGAGGGAGAGGGAGAGGGAGAGGGAGAGGGAAAGGGAGAGTTGCAGCCACAGGAAGTGGCTGAGAGTCGCTGCTAAGCTCTTGGGAGCTCAGCAACTTGTGACCAAGCATGTGGGGAGTCGCTTTGTATATACACCTACGCTCGTTCGCTCTCTTCCGTCACGGGGGGTGGGCAATGCACACCCTGTTACCTCCCAATGTACGCTTACCCCCGGGTTGTGTTACATGACACTAACATAGACAGAGCATAATGGAGAAGGAAACGGGGAGGGCTGCCGTTTCGGGAGCGTGGCCTCAATTCCCCCATACGGCTGGCAGGCGACCGGTCGGTCAGTCAGTTATCTCCCAGGCGCCGGCCGCCAGCGTGTCGCGACGCAACTGCCGGTGGCGGATGGTCGTCTCCGAGGGATTGGTCGGATGGAGGAGCATATACATGCGAGGGGTGAACAGCTATCCGGTACGCTGGATACGTGCGAAGTTTTGCCTCTGCATGGTCTCGGACCATGCCGGATCCACGACGACCATGTAGTTGGCGCGAGCGAGGTTAAGCCCCAGCGGTGACCCCCAGGATGCGAGGGTCGCTGGGGCGCGGCGCGGTCTGCTGGTCCCACAGTTCGGATACTGATACCGTCTCGAAAGGCTGGTATGCCGACTGACGGTAGTTCGAGTTCATGCCGCTGGTGACGATGCGCATGGCAAGGTCGGGGAATTGCTGCAATAGGTGGACGAACACCAGGTGTGCCGAGAACGTGAGGACGAGAGCACCATTATCTTCGTCGGCGCGGCGACGTAGAGGGCCCGGACCTCCTCGACGTAATGAAGAGATTTAGATCCGCACAGTTGCCTCCAGTCGGCCGCGTCTCCAGAAAGAGGCGAGGATGGCCAACCGTCCAGCCAAGCCGCAGCGTCGATGCCCGACACGGACTCAGCCCGGGCTGCCCGCTGTGCCCGAGTGCACACATACGTGCCAGCGGCCGTGCTGGGTGCATGGGAACCCCCCCTGACGCCCCAACGCCGCGTCCTCACGTGGGTGCGTGACCGGTGAGGCACGCCCTGGGCTAGACAACCAACAAGCAACAGCCAGCACGCAGCAGCGGTCCGGCATCCCTGCTCGCTCGAGCCAGCCCCCTCCCCCCTCCACCCTCTCTTCCCCTCTTTCCCTGTCCCCTCCCCCCAGGGCCCGCCGACAACCTGCGTTCCAGACTTTGATCGCGACCCGCCACTCGATTCGCCCAACCCACCGCACCGTGGAGACCCTCCAAGACCTATGACCCCCAATTTCGGCACAGGCGGAGCGGGTGATCCTGAACTGCTTGGTGATCCCGAACGTGTTGCATCTTGAGAGTCTGAGACTAAGGTCGGCTTCTACCAGTTAACTACCTGCCTCCACTGACATCAGACCTAGAGATATAAGCAACGAGCTCGGACCTGGATGGACGGATGAAGCTGAGAGCCTTGGAGTCCTACGATGTTTCGTAATAAGACACCTGGCAGATTCTGCTCTCGAGCCAATAACTTTGCGGGTTACTCAAAGTCGGCACGCTCCAGTATAATAAAAGATCATCTTGACAGCCCGTTCCTATTCTCTCTGCTGTGGGTAGTGAGTTGAGGGTCGTTAAGTGGGGCAATGCTGACGTAACCTGCCATGAGCCGCGCTACCCCGCCCCCAGTGTGGTTTTGACGTGGTCATAAGCTTCACCCAGCGATTCGCAGCATCGCCAAAGGCACCGCCACCCCCCTCCACGTTGCCCAGTCACGGTGGGCTATGAAGACTGCAGTATATTTAATGACTGAACCTTCTCTGGACAATACGAGCAATTTTCAGGTTTGTTCTGGCCCGAAAATAGATCTCAACCTGACTGAACCCAAATCCCCTGATCAAGTCATTCAAGCTGGCCGCAACATGCTTGTGATTATGCCTTGGGGAGTCTCAACATAACCCACGATCCGAAAGCCAAACTTCGTATACAGTGGGACACCCTCTGGTGCTGCAAGCACATATGCACACCGCCCATGTTGGTCCGTCTCTTCACATATCCGCTGCATCATCATCGAGGCGATCCCTTGCCGTTGGTAGCTCGGATTTACCGCCATAAATGTCAGGCCTAGATGTCCATCAGCAGGCCGTTGTTGAACTATAACACGAACTAACTTACGGCATACGTTGTCGACATCCTTCAAGACTCGATCCCGCTCCGCCCTTAAGGCTTTCGAGACAGCAATCCAGCTGTCTACATCGATTGCCTCCGGCAGCCACGTTGCCTTCTTTGGTTGCATGTTCGTTTGACCATCGTTCGCTTTGACTTGGGGCTGATTCCGTTCCATTATAGTCCAGCCGCAGAATCCAACAGGAGTGCCATCAACAGAGCAGCCTTTCAAAAAGCTTTCCCATCGGTCTTGGAAGGCATCCTCCAACATCTCACAATACCAGCGAACCACTTCTTCTCTTCCAGCTTCCGTGATCGTGTCGGACCGAGGAAACATCGTCCGGTACAGTGGACCGTTTTGCATGGCGGGTACTTCGACATGGCGTGCAATATTTTCTGCGTCAGAGACGTCGACGTCGGAGAATGTAAAGGACATTTGCGGGCCTGGATGCAATTCGTGAAGCTTGCTTCACTGGCGAAACAAGGAAAAAGTGGAAACTAAAGTTAGGATGGGCAACCCGATTAGTCATACCCGTGTGGCTGCCTGGCGCCGGGTTGATGGTGTCTGCCTTATGCTCCAGGCATCAAATAAATTGGCTTGGCTGTGTTTGTGGCAGGGTCCACCCGGCCCGCTGCCTCAGGCATTCAGGCACCCACACACCGCCTGCATCGCGCAGGCTTATCCCTGGCCAACTACAGTTGGCCAGAGAGAGACACATTACATCACCACATTCACACACACACCTTCGGTCCCACAGTGTTTCACGGCAGCAGCCGCATTCTGCAACAATCATTGTCATCACCGTTTTCCTACTTCTTGGGCCTGCCTCCCACAGTTCTAGAGCGCGCTCTTTGTCAGGGGAAGACGTGAGGTTATCAACTGGGATTTGTGTCTCCAATACCTAGAGGCCCTCCACATTTGTGAAGACATGTTGGGAAACCCATGGGGAAAAACCAACATCGAGGGCACTGCCTGACTAAATGAAAGCTACGTTAGGAAAAAGAAAGCACCAAAGATCTCACTCCATGCAGTCAGTGACTCCACTCGTTCGCATAAGTCAACCACATGAATGGTTCTTCTCGACGTGATCCCCCTTGTCCATGCGGCAGAATTCCTTGCAGTGGCACGCCTGATCCTCGTCATCGAAGACCCAAAGAGCCTGGATTAGCTCCTGGTCAGGGATAATTCCACGACGAATCATCATGTTCATCTTGCCCTCCGTGACTTCAACAGTAAGGTCGGAGTTGTGATTGTCCAAGACCCTGACACCCAAGACCTTGTCCAATTTCTGCTGCCGTAGCAACGATGAGAGCTCGACCAGGAAGTCCTGGTTCATCGGGGGAGGCAGTTCGGCATCCGAGAAGCCGAACTCGTACGGCACAAACCCCCTCTCGTTGAGTCGGAACGATCGTGGCCATACGACGCCTTCGTACTTGTGGGCAGTAGCGTTGGTGTCATGGCTCATGTCCCATGGTGCCGACATGTTTCGCGAGTCGACAAGGCGTTCCGTTGGGAGGATGGAAAAGTGCTTGTGCAACAGGGCGATTCCCAGGTCTTTGTGGAGTAGTAGTAGTAGTATTCATACTCCGATGTGCCCTATAGGCATGCCGGACCTTC
>MU856047.1:0-13102 GCA_033296695.1 Staphylotrichum tortipilum
GGTTGAGAAGGGTGCGGAATCCGATTTTGTTGGCGCAGGGAATTTTGGAGCGGGGGGAGGGGGATTTGATTCCCCGTGGGGTGAAGATGGGGGAGGGCGGGAGAGTGGAAGGGGGGTTGGATGTACCCTCTGCCCAGGGGCATGAGCATATCCACGGTGAAGCGGCGGAGGAACTGGCGAGGCAGTATGGGTTGGAAATGGTGGAAGCCGATTATTTTTGGACGAGAAGGAGGTGGGAGGAGCATGTACGGGGGCTGGAGCGGGAGAAGGATGGGAGGGGCGTGGCGGGGTGGTGTAAGACTGAGTTTCTGCCGCAGGGGACGGTCGGGGCTGTGGCGGTGGATGCGGAGGGGGTGGTTTGTGTTGCGACAAGCACGGGGGGGGGGGGAGCCGGCCCGGTGGTGGAGTTGGCGGGCGCGCTGAGGGGGATGGTCGCGGAGTGTCTGACGACGCCGTGGCTGTATAGTCCACTGGTGGGTGGGCAACAGGGGGGCGGGTTGGTCACGACCTGGTCGGTTGCTGTGTCGGGAACTGGGAACGGTGACTCGTTCCTGCGCACGGCGGCGGCCAGGACGGTCGCGGCCATGGCTCGGTTCGGGGGCGAGTCTTCGGCTGTGGCGCTGAAAAAGGTGACGGGGCTAGGTGGTGAGCTCCAAAAGAGCGCCGGCGATCGGTGGGGCAGGACCGGAGAAGGTGAGGGCGGCATGATCGGGATCGAGTGCATTGTTGTGCGGGACGCCGAGGGGAACGTGGTCGAGGCTCGGTCCGAACTCCTCCAGGACTATAACTGTGGCGGCATGTTTCGAGCGTGGGTTGACGAGAAAGGCGTCGCGTTCGCGCGGGTATTCCGTGATGACGAGGAGGTGCCTGAGTCATTCGTCGGGGAGGGGAGCGCGGAGGATATTCGACACTGGAGCTGTGAGAAGTTGCGATAGTTGGTAAACCGCCGCAAATCCGGGCACAATAATTGATCCAAGGAAGTATTATTTTGCAAATGTCTCCGCTGCTGGGCCTACACTCGACCCACGGCGAAGCGGACGCAACCGATTCTATGTTACAGGGAACGCCCCCACCAATATGCTGACCGTCATGAATGCATACAGAAATACACGTCCGGGCGGTGCTGGGAGCCCGGAGGAGAAGAGTTGGGTGTGCCGAAATCGCGCCACGTAACCAGGAGGTGGGCGGTTGTTTATTATGCAAGCATCTTTTCGCCGGTCGGGGGTGGTTGCGGGGCCTGAACGAGGTCAGTGTTGTCCAAAGCAGTCGACTTCCCTTGTTCACCTACCTCCAACTTTGTGGCCCCCGCAAACATCTTCTGAAACCCGATGCCGACGCCCTCGATGACGGCGAGCAGGATGGCGCAGCTGATGGCACCGTTCCTGGTCGCCTTGTATCCGCCGCGAATGGCCAGGGCGCCGCCCGTGAAGAAACCGGCAATCTGGAAACTGTTAGAGGTTCGAGTCTCGAGCGAGGAAGGGTGTTCGGGTACTTGCAATGGCGTTGTATCTACCATCATGTTAGTACTTGTCATGGGCGAAGGAGCGGGGGTGGATCGGCAACGTACGCATCTTCCTTTTTCCTGACGCCCTTAACGGCGCAGTCGAATGTGCTGAACATGCCGCCCCAGACGCCGAAGTTGCCGCCCAGTACCGGGGCGCGCATCTTGATGGCTGTGATGGCACCTAACCGCCTCTCGCCATACGGGCTGTTCCTGAACCCCTTGACGCCGTGCCAGATCGTGCCGCCGACAGCCTGCGGACGGGTTAGCCAGGTCGAGGTGGGGTGCGTCGGTGTCGATAATGGCGCGGCTTGATGGACTGGGCAGTGTCCATGGCGAGGGCCGCTCAAGGAATACGTACACCCATGCAGAAAGCACCACCAAAGTCATTAAGAATGACCCAGGGGCAGGGGTCGCGTGTGTGATCCATCTCGAGGTTTCGCTGGGGTGGGGGAGTCGAGGGGAGTGATGGAGAGCCTCTTGCGCCCAGCGCGTTGAGTGCTCTGGAGGAAGGGTTGGGAGGTGGTGGTTCGAAGCGCGGTGGTGGATCGAGGTCTTTCGGGCGGACGGATCACGGGCGGTCGCGAGGGTGGTGGGTAGGGCGGTCAGGGTCGTCGTTATCGGGCGGTGGTGGTTGTGGTGGTGGTGGTGGCTCCGGGTCGTGGCGATGATCTCAGACGCCATGCCAAAGAATTTTGTTCGAGCGACAGGGATCTCCAGCGCGCACAGGCCATCGTCTGAACTGCGGGTCCCCAACTGCCATTTCAAGGGACGACCCCACTGGGCTGGCGGCACCGATTCTCGGAGCAGGATAGGGAATAATCTGGGCGCCACTCCAACTGCAGCAAACTGGAGCTTTCTCGATGACCCGCGCTCAAGTCGCTCGCCTAACCCAAAAAAAAGACACAAAACTTTGTCGCTTACCCCTGGGCATCAGCCCCAGCGTGGGGATGGCGTCCAGTCGTTGCAGCCCGCGCCAATTGCGGTTTGGTGCCCGTCCATGGACTCGCATGCCAGCTCGCCATCCTCGGGGAACCCACTGGCCAAACAATCAAGGTTAACAGGGGACACAGCTGGGGGGACATGGGACGCAGCGGACGGGATGCAGGCTCGCCCGCCCAGAGTCGAGAACACAAATCGCGCGTTCGGCATGGACATCCCGATGCATGACCCAACGGCAGCACGATGCGGTGTGTGCGGCAGGCCACGCGATAACACCATCCGGAAGGCCACCGCCCTCGCGAAATCGAGGCAATCCGCATCCATCGAGAGCCCGTCGAATCAGTCGAAGCGGCACTGCACCCCTGGATCGCCCAACTAGGCCCAACCCGTGCGCGCGGCACACCGGAAATCGAGCAGTGGCTTTATCGGGCGTACATCGTGGCGTCCCAGGTCTCTCGCCAGTTCGGAGGGCGCTGTATATGACCAATCTGCTTGGCCGTCGTCTCACAGGCCCCAGACTCGGGCGGGTGCCTCTGTCGATCCAGTCTCTTTTCTGTTTTAAAACCCCCCGCGTGTGCAGCCTGTCGCCTGTCGCCTGTCGTCTGTCTGTCCTCGTTGTCTGACCCCCTCTGTCGTCACTCGCGGGTGCTTGCTGCCGTAAGAGCGGTGAGATGCGTCTGTCCTTCTTCTTCCGACCCGTCCGCGCTGGGATATGAGACCGTTCGCAATGGCGCCGCGCACCCCTGATCTCGCGTCATGGCTCGCCTCGGGCACCACGTCGCGCAGGAGGGAAGAAACCGGCGCCGCTGGCACTCCGGGCACAGGTGGCGCATCAGGCCTCTCCGCCGCGATACAAAACCACGGCCTCGCCAGCCCGACCCGCCCCATCCCGCGCACCTTTGTCTGGCGCCTGGGAGGTCGAAGCAGCAGCCCCGAGCCCGCCCGCGCCGCCGTGGGTCTCTCGCACGACATGGCCGTCGACGTGCCCGTCCTCCGCGAGTGCTTCGACCCCTGGGATGGCCACCACCAGCACGCCGACGCCGAGGGCGGTGGGCAGGAGGGCCGCTGCCGAGGATGCAACAAGATCTCCAAGGCCAGGGCGGCGGCTGCGGCGGCTGCGGCTGCGGCTGCTGCTGAGGGTGTATTGGTGCTGCCGCTCCCCCACGCTCCCGCCACTGGGCCGAGTAGTAAGTTGTCATGGTTTCCTTCACGTGGGTGGTGGGTGTGCCTCATCTCGATCCCCCAGCCCCATCTCAACGGCGCCGCGCCCCCAATGACCCCCAGCACCCCCAGCGTCCCCTGCCAAAAACCCCAGCATCACCCCCGCAATCCCCAGACTCAACCCCCACGCAGTGCGGCGCGTGCCGTCCCAGCCAGGCGGTACCTGCTCCCATTGTGCCCCATTGATCCCCTCTGGCTCCAGCTGAGGGAATCCGGAGTCGTGGGGTGCGTCCCCGATGGCATCGCAGTGGAGTTTCCTGGAGTCAGACACCCCCAAGGGTGCTCAAGCGTGCGCCAGGCGTGGGGAAGTCGATCCCTGCAAGGGCGGGTTCCAGGCTCTAACTTAGCGCGGGGCGTCGCTGGGGCTGGGCTTGGGACGATTTGCGCCGAGGGGAGCCCCAAAATGTCATCAGCTGCCATCCATTGCTCGTCAGAGAAACACACCACACACCACAGAGCTCCATTCTCAACCAGACTCACCACCACCACCACCAAACATTCCCCTCTGCCATGCGCTCTGCCTAACCCAACCACCCATCACCCCGTGGAAACCGTGTGCTAATTCTGCCGGCGTCTGTCCCCAGACCCCGCCGCGCCCACCATGACCTCTTCTCCCGCGCAGCCGCCCGACCTCGACGACGGCTTGCCCGACTCCAGCCCCGACCAACTCCAGGAGCTGCGCCACGACGGCTCCGTCCTTGCCATTGCTGTCTCAGACAAGTACATCTTTGCCGGCACCAGCAAGGGCGAGATCGCCGTGTGGTCGCTCAGCACATACCAGTCTGTCCAGACCATCCAGGCCCACAAGCGCAGCGTCCTCGCCCTGCTCCTCTCCGAGGACCACAAGTACCTCTTCTCGAGCGCCTGCGAGCCCATCATCGGCGTCTGGTGCCCCAACACCTTTGCCCGCCTCTACGAGATCTACAGCACCTACGACGTCGGCGACGTCTTCAGCATCGCCTACTCGCCCCAGAAGGAGATCCTCTACCTAGGCACCCAGACGCAGGACATACAATGGGTCGGCCTAAACGACCCGGCCCGCCGCGTGCCGCACGACGCGCCGAACCACCCCGACAAGCGCCAGCACCGCTTCTTCGACTCGCGCGCTGTCGGCGGCACCTCGACCCCGCGCCGCACCGAGGACCACTACGCCCTCATCCCCAAGGCCGCCCAGGTCCTCGAGATCGACGACGGCGCCATCCGCCAGTACGCCCACTACGGCTGGGTCTTTTCCATGCTGGTCGCCAAGGGACCCACCATCCTCGCCGACCCGGACGAGGACGTGCTGATCTCGGGCGGCGGTGACGGCACCATCAAGCTGTGGCGCTTGTCTGATGAAGGACCCGACCACGACGACGGCGTGTATGGAGACATCGAGGAGATGATGACACTCGGGGAGGACGACAGCGAGTCGGTCATGTCCCTCGCCGTCGACGGATCATTCCTGTACGCCGGGAAGCTGCGCGGCGTCATTGAGCTCTGGGACCTCGACACCAAGCAGAAGCTGCGCGTCATCAAGGCCCACGACGGGAACGTCAACACTCTCAGGATGAGCTTTGGCCTTCTCTGGAGCGGCGCCACGGGAGGGTCGGCATCGGTAAGGTCGTGGCTCCGCCTGTTGCCGGCCCGCGCTAACACGGAGCAACAGAAACACAGCACGGTGCACTACGGCCGCGACAAGAACGGCCTGCCCCAGAACGTCAGCCAAAAGTACCAGTGCCTCAGCCGCTGGAAGGCCCACGACGCAAAGATCCTGTCGTCGGCCGTCGCCGTCCACCAGAACGACCAGCTCTTCATCACGGGCGCCAATGACAACACCGTCCGCGTCTGGCGCGTCAACGGCATGCCCACCCAGACCGAGCACGAGGTGGGCGTCTCGGAAAACATGATGATCTCGTCGCTGCGCGAGTTTGTGTCGTACAAGACCATCTCATCGCGGCCCGAGTTCACCGAGGACTGCCGCAAGGGCGCGACCTACTTGGGGTCGCTCTTCAAGCGGCTGGGCGCGCAGATCGAGATGCTCAGCACCGGCGGGTTGCACAACCCCATCGTGTACGCCAAGTTCAGCGGCAAGCTCGAGCCCGTCGAGAAGCGCAAGCGGATCCTCTTCTACGGCCACTATGACGTCGTCCCGGCCGACATCAAAGGCAGCAACTGGGAGAACGACCCGTTCAAGCTCGAGGGCCGCGACGGCTATCTCTACGGGCGCGGCGTCAGCGACAACAAGGGCCCCATCATCGCAGCTATCTACGCGGTCTCCGATCTGCTGCAAGACAAGGTCCTCGACTCGGACATCATCTTTGTCATCGAGGGCGAGGAGGAATCCGGCTCGCGCGGCTTCCAGGACACCATCCGCCAGCACAAAGACCTGATCGGGCACATTGACTACGTCCTCCTAGCCAATTCCTACTGGCTCGACGACGAAGTTCCCTGTCTAACCTACGGCCTGCGCGGCGTCCTCCACGCAACGGTCTGCATCGACTCCAAACACCCGGACCTCCACTCCGGCGTCGACGGCAGCAACATGCTGGCCGAACCCCTCACCGACCTCACCCTCCTCCTCGGCAAACTCAAAACCGCAAAGAACCACGTCAACATCCCCGGCTTCTACGACGGCATCCTCCCCCTGACGGCCGAAGAAGACCAGCGCTACGACGAAATCGCCCGCCTGCTAATCCGGCGCTCCCCCCCGTCATCCCCCGACGCGGACACCCTCAAGCGCAGCCTAATGGCCCGCTGGCGCGAACCAAACCTCACCATCCACCGGTACAACGTCTCCGGGCCAGATGGGAGTTTGATCAGCAGCCACGCGACCGCCAACGTCAGCGTGCGGCTGGTGCCTGGGCAGGAAGTCGAGGTCATCATCGACGCTTTACGGACCTTCCTTAGAGACGAATACGAAAAGTTCGGCAGCGAAAACACCCTGACGGTTCGCATCGACAACAAAGCCGAGCCGTGGCTCGGCGTGCCGGGGAACTACATCTTTCGCACCCTCGAGGAGGCGGTGATGAAAGCATGGGCGACGTTGCCGGAGGGGGAGCGCAAACCGCTCTATATCAGGGAGGGCGGGTCGATCCCGCCGATTCGGTTTCTGGAAAAGGAGTTTAGTGCCCCGGCCGCGCATCTGCCGTGCGGGCAGGCGAGTGACGCGGCGCATTTGGGGAATGAGAGGTTGAGGGTGATGAATTTGGTGAAGAGTAGGGAGATTTTCAGGAGTGTGTTTCGGAGGTTGTAGGGGGGTGAGGGAGGTGGAGGGCGAGGTGGGGTATTGTTTGCAGAGTGAGATCGGGTGTTGTCGTCTAAAGGGAGGGGATTGGGGCAGGAAATGGGTCAAAACGGAGTGAGGTAGGTGTCTGTCTGGATGTCTGGGTGTTAGATCAGGAGTGTGTTTATTGAGTTGATGGGTTTGGGTTGTAATGAAACATGGGTTGGATTACGGAGTGCTGTGCCCCTGAATCATTCTGCTGTGGAGTCTCGAACGACTGTGCCACCCCGTGTAAGGCCTAATTTTGAATCCGCTGCATGCCGGCGTGCTCCTCAATTCCTTGTCTACAACGTCTTCGATTAGAAGTAATTACATCCAAACCCCTCGATCGGCAGATCCTCCTTTTCCACTCCGTCTCCGAGTCAACCAACAGGCTGGTCACCCAGCCCACCTCACCTCAAACTCACCCCTGCCTCACCCCGTTCACTCACGTTTAACTAATCACCAACCACTAGTTACTTGTATTGAAGTTGGAAATGATTGGTCTTAGCCCGCCGTCAAAGTCAACACCCCAGATGACACAATCTCACTCATCGTCACTCCTCCCGTCCCAGTTGTCGCCACCAGCGTCGTCGGCGTGGCTGTCACCACAGATGTCACCACCGCTGTCCTTGTCACCACCGCGGTAGAGGTCACGACTGCCGTGGAACTCGCCACGACTGTTGAGCTCACGATTGATGTTGACGTCACCACCGCCGTGGAGCTTACGACAGCTGTGGAGCTGACAACCGCCGTCAACGTCACCACCGCCGTGGAACTAACAACAGCAGTAGCCGTGGACGTGACTGTCTGCAGCACGGCGGAAGTAGACACAGCTGTCTGAACGGCAGTGGAAGTGACCGTCTCAAGCGCTGTCGTCGTGACTGTCTGCACCGCGGTAGACGTCTCCGTTTCCGTCACGGTGGTGTTCCACGCCTGTGTGGTTTCGCGTGTGGTGGTGGTTGTGGCTGTCACCAGGTCTGTCTCGGTTTTGAAAGCCGTTGCCGTCGCCGTGACGGTGACCGGGACTTGGGTGGTTTCGGTGGCTGTGGCCAGGCGGGTGGAGTTGATCGTGATGGTGTTGGTGGCGGTCACGGTAAGGGGGAGAGTGGAGGTGAGGGTTTGGAAGGCGGTCGAGGTGGTGTTGATGTAGCGTGTTACATCAGCGGTGGTGTACGAGGTGACGGTTGTCGTCTGGGTGAGGGTGGAGCTGAGGGTCTCGTTGAAGATTTGCGTCGTGTCGATGGTTTGGGTCGTCGTCGCTGTCGCCGTCTGCCAGATGGTGGAGACGCTCGTGACGTTGACGGTGTTGTAAACGGTGGCGAACACAATCGAGTATGTGGTTGCGGTTGTGGTGGTGAGCTGTATCGACGTCGTGTTGATGACCAATGTGCTTGTTTGGATCGCGGTCACCAGCGTGCTCTGCGTCTGCGTGGTCCTGATGGTGGTCTGGATCGGGAGAGGCTTCAGACTCCACGTGGTTGATGTCACATAGATGGTCGAGACGTAGACGGTGGAGACCACCTGCGCCGGCGGACACTGGCTGATCGGAGGCAGGACCGTTTGTCTTGTCGGGATTGTCGTCGGGAGAGCCGTCTGCCTCGTAGGAATAGTCGTCGGGAGAGCCGTCTCTCGCGTGGTGATGCCAATGGTTGGCGAATCACCAGTGGTGCCCGGGATCCCGACGCTGCCGACGCCGCGGCCGCACAGCCCAAAGTCCGACTGGCATCCCGTGCCACAGTCCGTGTCCGACGTGCTACATCGGTTGTTCCTCGAGCAGCAGTTGCCATACGACGAGCCGATGCACGAGTAGCCCTTGGAGCGGCCACAAGTCCCGTCCGGGGAGACGTCAAACTGGCCCAGGCAGGTCCGGAGCAGCATTGACGCCGCAAAGGCAAGGAGTGACGGACGCATGGCGAGACAGAAAGCTAGTGGGCAGGGATGCCAAGGCCAGATTCTATCTTCGCAGCACACTACCCTCCCTTTAACTCACCTCCCTCGGCCATGACGGCATCAGCTCCGGTTGGGGTTCAGCTCCCCCAAGCGAGGTTACGTACACTTGATTAGGATAATGTGCTGGGGTGAATGAGTTAAGCCTTCTGGATATGATCACCGGTATTGGGTGCGGCCCCTGCGTTCCTGGGAGCCGCGGTGGCGCTGCAATCAACCGTGGCTAATGGACATTTGCCGACTCCCAGAGTGAGGGCTGCTTCCATATCCCGTTGATGTGATCGGCGGGATCCTATATAGGTTCCCTCGAATACACTGGCGGGCCAATGAGTATAGGCGTCGAGAAAGGAGCCGTCGATCGACTTAACTCCGCAAAGTAACCCAAGAGCCGAAGGCAACGTTCCAGGACAATTGGGGGTAGCACTGCTGCAATACTCTGGGCTCGGCTGTCGTCTGCAAAACCTGAAACGTGGTTTCGTCCGGCAAGCTCCGGTTCAAGAGCGGTCGACGCGGCACAGGATTGGCGGGTTATCTGTTGCCGGAGTTGGTTCCGGAGATGAGTGGTGCTCGATATTGAACCACCCTTCGGGTGAGAGATATTCGGTGGCAGAAACCTGCTCAGAGACTCTTCATGCCCGGTCACAATCAGGAGAGCAACATAATAGGCAATAGGAAGACGGTCTGAAAGTTCATTTTCTTTGTATTGGTGGCCAGTGTATTAATTATCAAGAAATCTGAACCCCTGAACCCCTGAACCCCTGAACCCAACCAAACTCCTCCCCAACGCCCACATCAAAACCACAGTCCTACTTAAAATGCGGCAACGACCTCAACCCCCCTCCCCCCAACCCCTGAAACCCCGTCGCCACCGCGGCGCCCAACCCCCCCTCCCTCGGCGGCGGCCCCTTCCTCCCCACAGCGGGCACCTTCGCCAGACTCAACCTCGCCGCCAACTCCTCCGCCTCCCTCTCCACCTCCCCTTGCTTGTTCCTCTCCTGCTCTTCGATCACCTTCCTCGCCAGCTCTTCATCCGACAGCCCTTCCTTCCCCACGACAACATAATGCGCCGGATTCCCCGCCTTGCCCAACGTCCCTCCCTCTGGCCGGCCCAGTCCAACTTTACGGATCCCCGCCACGAGGGCGCACATAAACTTCATCGCGCGCGCCGCCCGCAGGGGTTCGTGCGACCAGTTCGAGCGATGGGTGACGATGCATTTCAGCTCGAGGCGGTCGAGCTCCTGACCGACGCCGGTGATAGACAGCCCCAGGGCGGGGAGGTAGTCGCGTTTGTTTTCGGGGGCGGCGAGGAAGGCCTCGAGTTCGGAGCGGAGACGCTGCAAGTCTTTGAAGGAGGTTGCGATGTCGATGGCGAGAGTGGTGGACTGGCGGTTGGCACCGGAGCGGGTGACGTTTTCGATGCGGCAGTGCTGGAGGGCTTCGTTGGCAGCTTGGAGTTCCATCCAGGTGTCGACGCGCTTGAAGACGGTGTAGAGGAGGGAGGTGCGGACGACGACCAAGGAGACAGACTGGGAGGATTGACCAGACCAGAGCTCGATGCGGTCGCCGATGTCGTAGGGGTGGTCGAAGAGGATGAAAATGCAGCCAGCGAGGAAGTGGTGGAGGGTGCGGCCGAGGGCGAAGGCAAGGCCGAAGCCAAGGAGCTTAATGGTTTCCTGGATGTCTTTGAGGGAGGGCACCCAGAAGACGAGGATGAAGTAGACCATCACCGAGGCCAGGCTGGCGAGGAGCACCCAGTCAAACGTGTTGATGCAGTGGTCGGCCGCGTGCATGCTGCGGTAGATGTTGTGGCGCACACGCCCGGCTTCGGCGACGGTCCACTCCATCTCGTCGAGGCGGATGTCGCCGAGGGAACCCTCGTCGAGGGTCTTGAAGTAGCCCTCTGCTTCTTCCTTGCGGAAGGGGCCGAGGACCTCAACAATGTCCTGCGCTACCAGGGTCTCCTTGCCGACCGAGACAAGGGACATCCAGATGCGGCGGCCGAGCGCGGCGGCGGATTTGGGGTTGGCGATGGCCCGCTCGACGACGCCGTAGCTTGACGCTGGGCGCAGCCAGTGCGAGTCGGGATCGCTTGACAGAAAGTTGCCAAAGAACGACGTCAGGGCGTACGTGTCGATGCCGAGCCGGCTGAGGTAGCGGCTCGCGCGGACGCGGTACTCGCCGTGCTCCTGGCCGGTTGCGTTGCCGATCACGATGTCCTCTTCGGCGAACTCAGCGGTGCCCACGGGGTAGAGGTAGAGGGACGCCTCGTAGAGGGCCATGAGGGCGTTGTGGGTGTCTTTCGAGTGGGCGATGCGGCCCAGGTCGGAGCGCGAGTGGTAGTGGATCGTGATGTAGAGGATAGCGAGCTTCTCGATGAAGTAGAACCACACCCAGAGCGTGCCTTGTTGCAGGAAGTCCTGGATTACGTCGATCCAGACGAGGTCGTCGGCGGGCTTGTCGTACGAGATGGCGAGGTTGTCGCGGTTGAAGTAGATGAACTGGGGGTTCAGGGTGGTCAGGATGAGTGTGGGTTAGGGGTAAGGAGTAAGAGGGGATACTTACAGCAGCAAAGCAGATGTACGAGATGCTGACGAGGCCAGCAATGGAGAGGGGCTTTCTTAATGTCCGCAAGACTCGCCAGTACCGCGCGTAGGCTGGGTTCACATAACTAATCCAAGATGATGGAGGTCAGCGGCATCCTTTCTTCCCGGGCAGCCCTGAGGACCAACATACCGAGCTACAAATCTAAACACATAGGGCAGGGCACTCCCAACCGCAAACGACAGCGCCAGCCCAACCCACGACATCATCAGCCACGCAAATATGTAGTACAGCACCTGGCGCGTCTGCTGCGCAAAGAACGCGTCGATGTCCCCAATCTCCGCCTTGGCTATGATCGCGTCCGGGTCGATGACAATGACCGGGATGGCGAGCAGCACGCCGACGACGCCAAATATGAGGACAAACTTGAACGGGCCGTACAGGCTCTTCAAGAGGTAGGAGACGTACGACCCGTCGGCGGTGCGGTAACTCGGCGCCCTGCGGGCTTCGGTTTCTTGCGGCATCGAGACGGTCCCCGCCGGGCTGGTTTTGACTTCGTTCAAAAGCGGCGCGGTGCCAAAGACCTCGCCGGGCTTGGGTACGGGGTCCATGGTGGCGGTCGTTAGAAGTTCGGTGTGGTGATGGAAAGGGGTCTGGTTCCTCCTCGATAATGAGACTGTCCCAGTCGTGATGAATCAGAAAGCAATGCCAACAAACACCACCACACCAAGCGGCAGCCCATCTCTTAAACCACATCCCCATCCCAAACGCGCCCCTCTCGCACGTCCACACTAACAAGTCTTCATCAAGCCCCCCATGCCCTCGGCTGCTTACACCCACCCCCTCCAGCATAAGCCCCAGCATCAAACAGCCAGCCCAAGCGAAAAGCCAAGACCGATTAAGCACCCCCTTTGGCGAGCTTAGGATACGAACAGGCCCTGCCCATTGGCCGGGTGCGCCAGAGCCGTTGGGCGCTGAAAATCTGAAAATACCAGGGGCGACGCTGACCAGGTGCCAGCTGAAAGCGCACCACCCCGCCAAGGCCAGGCAGGCGATTTCTCGCCCAGCGGATTGGTTCTGGCCATGGGCCAGGGATCGAGAAAGATCGAGTTGCTGGTGCTGGTCATTTTTAGTTATCGGTGATCCTTGCCCGTGGGTGCTTGATGTGCTGGCGGGCGTTGGAGTTTGTTGATGCCTGGGCTGATCGTCCTGAAAACTAACTGTGATCAAGACTCAGCAGATGGAATGATGCATGGGGATGTGTTTAGGTCTTGGAAGCTACCTAGATTTTTGGATGCAATTCTGGTCTAGACAATCTCTGCCTCCCTTGAATCCCCCGACACCCTCTCTCCCGGAATGATCTCGGCAGACCTGCCCTAAACGGTGACAAGTTTCGGCGGTTCCAGCTGGAGATAACCGACGACTTGACGTCCGGCCACGGCGCCATGGTTCCTTTCCTCCGGAGTCCAGGGGTGGGCCATTCTGGCTGGCCATTGGGCCCGGCGTTTGATCGGGGAGATATTATCGACGCTGGGGTTCTGGCCTGCGCCGCGGCCGAGCGTTGCCGGGCCACGTTTCTTGCGCAGCTCCATGGCCTCCATGCCACGACTGGCGCCAGCGTCTTTGCTACTTCAAGATCGATCCCAGACCAAGGCTCCTCATAAACCAAACCCAATCCAAGTATTCAAACCAAGTAAGTAAAT
>MU856048.1:0-13059 GCA_033296695.1 Staphylotrichum tortipilum
ATGGAGTCGTTGACTCTGGGATGCTCAGGGGCATCGAGGGTTAGGGTTGGCCGAGGGTTGCCGAGTGCCTCTACAGGGATGATTAATGACAGTCTAGTCCGAATGTCCAACTCAAACTCAACCTCAACGGCAACGACACGGCATAAAACGAAACTCTCATCTCATGATTGACGGCGACAGTCTAACACCACCGTACCTCTTTCTCGACACCAAGGAAAACAGTGTTAATCATACACCGCCCCGGCACATTACTCCCACCCCATCCCACCCCACGCCACCTCCGCCACACCCTCCATCCACACCTGATACCACAACACCGCCCCGACCAACACCCCCAACCACCCCAACTCCCCCTTCTCCCCCTCCGCCCTTCTCACCCCCTTCCCCCACCCATTGTCAGCCTCCTAAACCAACTCAGCCGCCGCCCCGCCAATCGCCAGTTTCCCCGTCTCCTTCACCTTGGTCTGGAAGATGACCTTGCCGCCCTCCTTCCACATCTCGGTGACCAGCGTCTGGCCCGGGTTGACGGTGCCCGCGAAGCGGACCTTGACGTTCTTGAACGCGCCAAACTTTTCGTAGACCGCCTTGCCCGCGATGCCGAAGAAGCAGAGCCCGTGCAGGATGGGGACCTTGAAGCCGCCCATTTTGGCGAAGGAGGGGTCGACGTGGAGGGGGCTTTTCGGAGGCGGGTTAGTTATGGATTCGTGAGGGTTCATGAGGGTTAAAGGGGGGGGGGGGGAAGATAGGGGTTAAAGGGGTTAAAGGGGCTGAGAGGGTGTAAAAGGTAGGGGTGGTGGAGGAAGGGGTAAGGGTAAGGGGTGAAGGGGGATAAAACGAGAAGGGAAGAGGAGAAAAAACATACTTGTAATCCCCACTCAACCGATACACAGCCGCCTGCTCCTCCGTCGTCGCCTCCTCGACCACCACATCCGGCTTCCTGGCCGGCGGCTTATTCGCCGCGGTACTCGCCCCGCGATCCGCCGCCTTCTTCTGCCCGCCAAACCCACCGCACCCCCTCAAGAAAATTGTCGACTCGTTATAAAACAGCTCCTCGCCCGTCTCGGCATTGACCGTCGTCACGCCCGTCTTGACGATCGCGGCGTTCCCCTTGTCGACAACCTCAAGCAGGCGCGACTTGGAGATGAGGCGGCCCGACGTCGGGATCGGGTACTTCTTCACCTCGAGGTACTGCTCGCCGTGCAGCAGCATCATGGGGTTGAAGTTGGGCACGATGTCGTCCAGGCTGAAGGGCGTCTCGGCGTCAAAGGGCGGGATCACGCCAAAGGTGGGAATCACCTGGAAGTCCTCGGCGCCCTCGCTGAACCGGATGGTCAGTCACACCCCCGTCGTTCTCCATGGATGGGGAACAGAGAGAGAAGGAAGCTTACAAGACGTAGCGCAGGTCGGTGCGCTTGGCGCCGATGCCCAAGTTGTACAGCATCACGTCGCGGTCTGTGTACTTGTACTCGGTGCCCTTGCCCTCCGTCTTGAGGGCCTTCTGGATGGCCTCAAGGTGGGGGTTGGTGGCGGCACTCTATGGGGAAGAAGAACGAGCGCGTTAACGTCATGAATATTTGTCATTTTTTACACGGAAAACGGGAACGGTACGTCATAAAACTCTATAGTACATGGAGGATCGGAACAGGAACATGACAAGCGGCGCCTCCTCCCCTGCCTCCTTATGCCCATTGGGTTGGGCTGGGAGAGGAACGGCACCACCACCAGACAGGCAAGTAAATAGTGAGTGTGTGCTCATACCTTTCCTGCGCTCTTGTTCTCCATGTTGGCCATGATCTTCTGCAGGCTGTCCTGGGTCTTGGTCGGGTGGTCGGCGCGGGCGTCGAACGTGACGATGGGCTCCCAGTTGGCGACGACGGCCTCGGGGGTGAGGGGCACATCGACGGGGAAGCCGTGGCCGCCGGTGCGCTGCCACCTGGTCTGGCCGACCCAGCCGCTGCCGACCTCGTAGAGGCCGCCGGTGGGGTTGGGCAGCTTGTCGCTGCTGAGGGCGAGCACCAGGGGGGCGATGTACTCGGGCTTGAAGGCCTGGACGAGCTCCTCGGGCAGGATGGTCTTGGTCATGGCGGTGCCGGCGTTGGGGGCGATGGTGTTGACGTAGATGTTGTACTTGGCGCCCTCGAGGGCCAGGGCGCGCGAGAAGCCGAGGATGGCGCATTTCTGGGGATGTTAGTATTGGGGGTTTCATGGTTCTGATGTGGTGGGAAAAAAAGGTACTTACAGCCGCAGAGTAGTTGGCCTGGCCAAAGTTGCCGTAGATGCCGCTGGTCGAGGTGGTGTTGACGACGCGGCCATACTTCTGCTTGAGGAAGTAGGGCCAGGCGGCCTTGGTGACCTTGTAGGTGCCGCGGGCGTGCACGTTCATGACGGGGTCCCACAGGCTGTCGTCCATGTTGGTGAAGGCCTTGTCGCGCAGGATGCCGGCGTTGTTGATGACGATGTCGACGCGGCCAAAGGCGTCGATGGCCGTCTTAACGACAGCGTCGCCGTCCTCGGCCGAGAACTTGGCGCCGACGGCCTTGCCGCCGAGGGCCTTGATCTCGTTGACCACGTCGTCGGGGTTGGCCAGGTCGTTGACGACGACGGCGGCGCCGGCCTTGGCAAAGGCCAGGCAGTAGGCGCGGCCGATACCAGCGCCACCGCCAGTGACGAGGGCGACGCGGCCGGTGAAGTCGACCTTCTCACCCTGCTCGTTGGGGCCGAGCTTCTGCGAGTCCTCGAGCAGCGAGACGAAGTCGTTGGGGCCCGAGGGGTACTGGGGTTTCGAGAAGTCGGTGACGCGGTCCCACTTCTTGACCAGGGCGCTGGGGGTGTACGAGTCGTCGCACTTGCACAGCAGGCCCGAGGAGCGCTCCCAGCGCAGCTTGGCAATGTGGCCGCCGCCGAGCTCGAAGATGGAGCCCGACTCGGAGGTGTTGTTCTTGTGGACGAGGACGGCAACGAGGGGCACGACCCACTCGGGCTTCATGAGGGCCAGGACGTCAGGGGGCATGATGGTCTCGGTCATGCGGGAGGCGGCGACGGGGGCGATGACGTTGGAGATGATGTTGTACTTGGCGCCCTCCTTAGCGAGGGTCTCGGTGAAGCCAACCATGGCGAGCTTGGCGGCCGAGTAGTTGGCCTGGCCAAAGTTGCCGAACAGGCCGGCGGCCGAGGCCGTGTTGATGACGCGGCCGTACTTTTGCTTGCGGAAGTAGGGCCAGGCGGCGCGGGCGCACTTGTACGAGCCGCGGACGTGGACCTGGAAGATGAGATCCCAGTCCTGGTCCTTCATGTTCTTGAAGCTGATGTCGCGCAGGATGCCGGCGTTGTTGATGAGCACATCGATGCGGCCAAAGGCATCGATGGCGGTCTGGATGATCTTCTCGCCGTTGTCGACGCTGTCGTAGTTGGCGATGGCCTTGCCGCCGGCGGCCTTGATCTCGTTGACGACGACATCGGCAGCCTGCAGAGGAGAGGCAGTCAGCACACACCCACACACCAAGCCGACAAGAGAACAGAGAGAAAGCGTACCTTGCTGTCGTTGCCCTCGCCCTTGAACGAGCCACCGAGGTCATTCACGACGACGCTGGCGCCGCGCGAGGCGAAGAAGGTGGCATAGGCCTTGCCGAGACCGCCGCCCGCGCCGGTGACGACAACGACCTGGCCGTCGTATCGCAATTGGTCCGCCATTGTGTGTGTGGGTGGGAGGGTGGGAGATGTGGAACGGAAATGGCGGGATGCGAGAGAGAGGGAGGGAGAGAGAAAGATGGAGTATTCAAAAAAAAAGAAGAGATGGAGGAAGCGTCGAGACGGAAGCGTCGCAGCTCTGCCAGGTAGTTATACAAAGGTCAGGCGGTGCCCAGAGTTCGCAGCTGCCCGTCGGTTGTGGTGGGTGTAGACAGCGACAGCAACAGCGCGTTGAGGTGCCGGCGACTTAAGCCGAGGCAAAAGAGCGGCACACGGCCTGGGCCTGGCAAGTCGACGACGTGCCCTCCCCACTGTTTCCCTGGTGGTAGCCAGACATTGCCGAGAGCGGGGGATCGAGCCGAGCAGCCAAAGACCACGGGTCCACCGTTGAGCCAGCGCCTCGCTTCACATGCCATTCGTCCTCCCTGGCCTCCCTTGGCTCTCCCTGTCCTTCCCCCATGTTCTCCCCCACACCCCCCTGACCGTCGCCTGGCCAATCAACCACAACCAGCCCTGCGGGTGATCTTTTCCTCTGCCAGCCCTCGCCGCGGTCCAGCCTGACATGGAATGATTACTTTGCAGTCGAAAAAAGGGAACGGAATATCGAAACGACCAGTTCCAGCAAAGGCCATCTTGCCAGTGGCTTTTGACCCGGCACTGGTCGGTTATCCATGTCTTATACATACCTCTTGTACAGATTAGTTACTCCGTGGCTGCCACTGGTGATCCGTCTTCCCCCAATCCAGTCCCCAATCCCGTCATCGGCATGATCGGGCTGTCTCAGACCGAGGCTCAGCCCAGCGTCACGTCGCGTTTCCATGACTGCCTCGATCAGGCTTGGTCCCCGAGGACATCACATGAGGCGAGTTCCTCCAGTCGAGCCGTACCTATTCTCAATCGCATACACATGCTTCTTGTCGCGAGATCGACATTGTGGTCAGTGTCTGCAATGCCTTATTCGAGACACTGCATGTCCATCATCAACTGTCAAGCCCCATCCGCCGTCGTTGTCTGGTTCCCCCATTTCCCCGTGCGTGCGCAAGCCATCGAATGCAGCCAGCCGTCGACCCCCTTCCTTCTTCCCCCCTTGCCCCCACACTTTTGAGCTCCGGTTCCCCACGCGACCCCAACGAAGCACCCCGCAGTTCGCCCTGGATCGGCCAAGCTCGAGTGGGCGCATTTGTTTGGTCTCGCTGTCGTCATCGCCAACCTCTAATCCGTAAGAATACCCCAAACTGGCCCAACTCGCTCAGCCAGCCAAACCCAGCCAAACACCATCGAGAATCCTCGCGAGGCTGCATGAACCGAGCCCGCAACGACTGGCTGCCACCACCGCCTCGGGCTCATGTCTGAATGCCCAACTGCGACGCCCCAAATGGCATTTTCACCCAGCTAGCGCCCCGCACCACACACTCGTTTTCTGACCCCAACAGCACAATGGCTGCACCACCACCACCACCTCCTCCTGCGGACCAGCCCACCCCCATCGTTGACGACAAGTCGCCCCTCTGCATTCCCTTCATCCTCGCCCGCCTCGCCGAGCACAGGAAGCGCCACAATGGCTCCGCCGACGTCCCTCCCCTCGTCGTCGGCCTGAACGGCGTCCAGGGCGTCGGCAAGACCACCCTCGTGCGCGCGCTCGCCCACACCCTCCAGGAGCGCGAGGGCCTGCCCACCTTGGTTGTCAGCATCGACGACTTTTACCTCACCCACGCCGACCAGCTCGCGCTGGCTGCCGCCCACCCGACGAATGCTCTGGTGCAGTGCCGCGGCGAGCCAGGTGTGTCTACCCCCCCGTTCCCCCTCCCCTTCTCAACAACACCTGCGCCCGCCCACCAAACTAACCCCCCCCCCCCCCCCCCCCTCCCTCCCCCCCCCCCCCACCCCCCCACACCCCCCTCCCTCCCTCCTTTCTTCCCCGGCGCAAAGGAACCCACGACCTCCCCCTCCTCACCACCTTCCTCACCACCCTCCGCTTCACCCCCCACGAGGCCACTCCAATCCCCCAATACTCCAAATCCGCCCACTCCGGCCGCGGCGACCGCCTGCCCCCCTCCACCTGGCCGTCCACCTCCCCCTCCTCCCCGCCCCAAATCCTCCTCCTCGAAGGCTGGTGCGTCGGTTTCCGCCCCCTCCCACCTGCCACTCTCCAATCCCTCTGGTCGTCGCCAGATTCCCGCACCCTCCGCAACCACGCCCTGGCAGATCTGGAATTCGTCAACGACCAATTAGTCGCATACCACGAGGTGGTCAACCACGCCCTGGACGCCTTCGTGCACGTCGACGCCGAAGAGACAGACTACGTCTATGCCTGGCGGGAGGAGCAGGAGGCGAAATTGAGGGAAGAGACAGGCGGGCAGGGGATGACAAGGGAGGAGGTGGAGCGGTTTGTGGACGCTTACTACCCCGCTTATGAGCTTTATACGGAGGGGGTGAGGAAAGGGGTATTTGAGGGGGAGGAAGGGAAGGGGGGGTGTCAGTTGCGGATTGTCGTGGGGAGGGATAGGAGGGTGGTGGGGAGCGAGGTTATTTAGGGAGGGAGTGAGGTAGGTGAGGGGGGATGATATTTTTGGTTGCTATAAGACAAGGAGAGGAGAGAGTGACCGAAAAGAAATCTAGCTACCCGTATGGGCTACATACACATTGCCTGCCTGCCTGCCTAGCCGTCTCTGATTGACATGCCTCGTTAGATGATGGCGCGGCTGTGCCTCCCCAGGAGTAAAAAGAAAAGGAAGCAATCAATGAACGTCGAAAATAACAAGGAAATAATTGCCCAGATGTATCCCATCCAACTCATCCGTCCCTATCATCAGGTCGTAAATCGTCAGTCATAACTCGTCTCGTTCGTTCGTTTTCCTTTTCGTTGCTCATCATAATTTTGTTCGTGTTGCTTCTTTTCTCTCTCGTTTTGGTCGTCAGCTCGTTAATAAAAAAAAAGGTGATTAAAACCCCCATGCATACCATGTTGCCCCAAAGAAGAAGAGGAAGAAGAAAATAACGAAATGGCAGCAGAGAGACAGCCACAGCGCCCGGCACCATAGCAACGTAAATCGATCGATCGCTCGCTCGTTGGTGTACACCACCGTCGTCACCCTCCCTCCGCCACGTTCCCTTCCATGGCTTCATCCCCTGAACATGGCTAAAGCGCATTATTATGCCACCACATCATCGCCACTGCTCCTCTCCTCTGCCTGCAAAAAACTGCGACTCAAAATCACACCACCTCCCAAACACACATCTCTCTCTCACCCCTGACATCCACTGTAAAAAGGGTCACCCACACATCAACCGCCTCACAAACTCATCTCTCACCCCCAACTTCCGCCTCCGACCTCTACCCCAAACCACACAACCCCCAGAACACAACACACCTTCCTCTCAGAGACAGACTCTACCCCTCGACATCCAAATCCCTCCCCACCATCATCGTCTCCCCATCCGTCCTCAGATCCTCCAGCGTCCGCTCAATCCCATCCACCTTCCCCCTGACCGCCTCCTCCCGCGCGGCAACCTCCCCCTCAAACCGTCTCACAACCTCCCTCTTCTCCCTCCGCGCCCTCTTCAACCTCCCCACCACCTCACCAAACCTTTCCAAAAACCAATCCCCCGCCTCGTCCCACTCATCCACGCTCAACCGCGCGAAAAAGGCGTGCTGGTCGAGCGAGCCTTGGGGGAGGAAGTGTTCCAGGCGCGTGGTGAGGTCTCCGCCTGTCGGGGGCAGGGAGGGCGGCGCAGGCTGTTGTTGCAGCGCAGCGGTTTGGGGGTCAAAGTCAAAGGATTGCGTCAGGAGGGTTGCGTAGGGCATCGCGTGGAGCTCGGCGTCGTTGTAGTCGAGGGATTGGCGGCGTTTGCGGGAGGTGGAAGAGGGAGGAGGGGGGCCAAGGGTGGGGGCGGGCGTGGTGGCTGCGAGGGCGGCGGTGTTGAGGGCAGCGGCTGTAAGGGTGGTGGTGAGAGGGGCGCGCTCCCGGGAGGGGGACTTGATGCGGCGGCTGCCGGTGCGGCCGAAGGGCGGGGGCGCTTCGGTCAAGGGGTTGGCTCCTAGGGGAGGGGCGAAGAGAGGCTGCGGTTGGAGGAGTTGCTGCCGGTTGGCGCGTGGGGTGCGCTGCTGGGCTTCCTTGAGGGCGTCGGACTCGGAGGCGATGCTGGGCGCCGCCACGGCTGCCTTGGTGTCGTCCAAGTCGAGGTCGTCGAGGTCGATGGCGCTGTAGGTGTCGAGCCCGGTGGACCGCTTGCGCTGCAGCTCGCGCTGCTCCTGGTCCAACTGCCGCTGCCTCTCGCGTTCGCGTTCGCGCTCACGCTCACGCTCACGCTCACGCTCACGCTCACGCTCACGTCCCCGCTCTTTCTCCCGCTCCAGCTCGTGCTTCCGCTCCCGCTCGCGGGCAAGGCGCTCCTGTAACCTGATCTTGTCGATGTTGCCGGCGAGCTGGGCCTGCCGTTCCGGCGATAACCTCGCGCCCTGGGCCGGCTCCGGCGAATAGACCGAGGCTGCGCGATCAGAGGAGGCGTCTCTCTTGACGTCGCGGTTGTCCCGGTAGGCCAGCCTGGTGCGCCTCAGCCCGCTGGCCTTGGTGGGCGTTTCGTACAGCTGGCGGCCCTCATGGTATGACGAGGCGTCGTCCTGCTTGATGCTCTGGTCGTCAAAGATGCCGCCTGGGGTAGCACCGACGGGCAGGGAGACGGGCTCGGGGGCCTTGAGGCTGCTGGGAGGCGGGATGACCTTGAGGATGCCGTTCTCGCCAATAACAAACGGCAGGTTCTCGTCGTGCCTGGGATGCGGGGCGTGCTGGGTGGTAGCGGCCTGGGCAGCGTGCTGGGAAGGCCGGGTGGGCGGGACGGGGAGGGCCCTCTGCGGGGGGCCGTCGCTGAAGTGGCGGGTGTGGCCTCCCTGGGGCACACGCAGCCTGTCTGACGCAGCCCCCCCGGCTCTGCTCTCGTTGTCGCCAAACATGGAGGCCACGGTGGAGTCCTCCCATGCGTTCAGGTTGGAGTGCCCCGCGGCGCGGTGGGCGTCGCGGGCCGTGTCCGAGGCAGAGGTCCTGGTGCGGTGCATGGGGTGGCCGTGGTAGTGGGCAGGGAGGCTCATGGCCACGGTTGGCTGCTGCTGCTGGAGAAGCTGGGTGTGCAGCGTGGTCTGCAGCGTCGATGCAGGCGGACCCGACGCGTACCGGCCGCCCCTGGGCACGGGTATTGACCTGGCTGTGGCAGCACCACTTGGCGTGGCAGTGGCGGCAGTAGCGGCAGTGGTAGCACCAGTTGTGGCGGGTGTGTCAGATGCAAGTTGCTGCTGGTGGTGCTGGTTTTGTTGTTGTTGCTGTTTCTGGTGGCTCTGGCGATGGTGTGGATGCTGTTGTCGTTCCTGCCGCGTTGGTGTTGGTGCAGCAGCAGCAGCAGCAGCAACAATTTCTGGTGGGGGCTGCAGGTGGGCGGTCGCGTGGCTCGGGGTCGTCGCTGCCACAGGGGCCCCCTTTGCTGCTGCCACCGCTGCTCCCGCTGGCGCGGCAACAGGCAGGCCCACCACGCTTCCTGCGACGCTGCCTGCCCTGGAGCTGCTTGTACCCACGGCCCCATCGCCCTGGCGCATAAACAGCCCGATCGACCCAAGCTTCTTCTTCGTCGTCGGCATCATACTCAATCGCATTGGCACGGCCCGCAGGAGTCGCGGCGACTTGGAGCGAAACGACTGGCGGCGGCGGGGGCGTCTATCATGCGTCGATTGTTTTACTTGTTACGTGTTGTTGATTGTCCTTGTTGATGTTGCTGCTGTTGTTGTCGTTGTCGATGTTTGTTGTTGTTCAAGGAGTGAATGACACGAGACGATAGGCCGACAGCGAGCTCAAGGAGGGTCAGGCAGGCTCTGAGTGGCATGCGACGGACAGCTCGACAGACATCGGACGACAAACCGCGCAACACCCCGCTCCTGGGACGAGCCACGGCCGCGGCTTGTTATGTATTTTCGGCTTCACGACATGTTGGGCTGGCACCCGCGATTCGACAGGAACCCGCCAGGGTTGGGGGCAACGGTGCAGTAGTCGCGACAGGTGCAGGAGTGGGAGTCGTGGGTGGGTGTGGAGGGTCGGAAGCATCTGGCCTCTAGCTTCTCGCCTCTTCCCTCCCGCCTCGTCCATCCCTCCCTCCTCTCTGGCTTCCTGGCCTCACTCATCACCCGCTCACCCAGGCCCATACTGGTCCCAACGTGGGAGCCCGGCAGTGTCGACGTGCGTGGTTCCAATGGCGAGCAGGCCAGCCACTTTTCTGGTAGGGCCCTGCAGGGGCAAGCCGCGAGGTCGACGCGCTAGCTCTGCCCGCCCACACGCTGTCAGGTGGTGAGCCATCATGGATTTGCTGCAGCCTCCATCTGCAGGGTCCCGCCGACTCGAGGGCTCGAACGATGCCTCACCACCCCGCCAGCCCGCCAGTCCCGCCAGTCACTGCGGCCAATTTCCTCCTCGCCATCCTCTCGCAGCCCGTGGCTCTCCCGTCGAACCTCCTGACAGGCCGCCCCGTTCTACTCCCACCTGCAGCTCGATGGATTGGCCATGCACGCCTCCCCCAGACTCTGTCCCTCGACCAGTCGCAGCCCGGCCAGCGTCCCATTAGAGCCGTTGCAGCCCACTCTGCAGTCGACCTGCCGCAGCCTGCATGCTCCTGGCGCGCTCTGATGAATACCCAACGCCCCCCACAGTCCGCAACACCATAGACGCCCGACAATGCGCTCACGCCCGAGAGTCGAGGCCTAGGATGAGCTGGTTGGGCCGGCGGAGCATCCATGCCCAACCGCAGCACAAGTACAAAGGCCGTGGTGTCTCTCGAGCGACGCCCCCCCGGGAACCGACTTCAAGGGTTATTGGGAAGGGGGGAGAGAGGGGGGCATGTCATGTCCATGTCTTCCTACCCTACGCCAGGGCTCATGATGCGGGTCGACGCGGGTCGAGGTGACGGTCTCCGGTTTTAGGAACATTGGGGGACCCCGTGGGATCACTCCGGGGGGGAAGGATGCGCCTTTAAAGCGACGAGTCGAGCACATCTCCCTCTCGCCCTCCACCCTCGCTTGCACCTAGCCCTCGCAACTGGTCCAGCAGCAGCCCTGTTCACCGCCCCAGGGGACCATGTGTGGCTCTCGGATGGTGATATATGGGGCATTTGTTCCGGCACCGTCTGCGTCTGGAGTGAAGCGTCCATGTGACCCTCGGGCGTCCCAGCGATGGCCCTGACGGGCAGGCGGGAGACTGGAGCTGGCAATTCAGCTCGTCCTCCAGCCAGTCCATCCGGGGTTCTCTGTTGGATACCGAGAGGCAGGCGTGCTGGTGCCTGACGACGGCGGGCCCACGCCCCAGTCCATGCCCCCATGTATGTACAGACAGACGTGTCTGCTTGACTCACACGGGGTTAATTTCCTCTTGCATCCACGCAGAAGACAGCCGCACCAGCAGGACCTGGCCACGGCGCTGGCTGAGCCAGAACCGGGGCAGAGACTGATGGAGAAGCAAGAATTTTACATCCAGTAGCAGCCAACCGACCGACAGGCCCAAATTCACCGCCGCGGCTCGCATGACACCCAGACGTATGTGAGCAGCCTCAGAGTCCAAGCTCACATATTCTCCACTGCCGGGACCGTTGGGACGGGAACGTGGGGTGGGGGTCGGGGGCGAGGGGACGAGGGATGTTTTGGGTTGTCCGGGATCGGCAGCCGAGCCAAGCACGACGAACCCAGACAAACGCAGAACAAACGCATCCACCGCCGCAAACCGCTGCCAACCCCACGCGCGATAAGATAAACCCCACCACAACCGCCGTGCCTGGAACCATGCCTTTGAGACTGAGAGGCGGGGAGGCGATTTCTAAGCCAAAACTCAGCCTCTCTCTCGACATCAAGTCACATCAACAAAGCCACACCAAATCACATTCCCGGTTGCATTTCTGCGGCATCTGTCCGCTCGCACGGCTCCCATACCTCACACAGCTCCCTCTCCTCCCTCACCTCCCACAACCCACCTAGACACACCACACAGCCATGGCGCCCTCATTAGAACCCCCCGAATCCGCCGAGGACGTCCTCGCCAACCCCCTCAAGCAGAAACCGCAGCTCGTCGCCCCCGAGCCCGAGCACTGCCCCGGCCCCGAGTCGGAGCAGGCCGGCACCGCCGACTCGTGCGCCGGCTGCCCGAACCAGCAGATCTGCGCCGCTGCCCCCAAGGGCCCGGACCCGGACATACCCGTCATCACGGCCCGCCTCTCGGGGGTGCGCCACAAGATCCTCGTGCTCAGCGGCAAGGGCGGCGTCGGCAAGAGCACCCTCACCTCCCAGCTCGCCCAGGCCCTCGCCACCAACCCGGACAACACGGTGGGAGTCATGGACACGGACATCTGCGGGCCGAGCATCCCCAAGATGCTCGGCGTCGAGGCCGAGACCATCCACGTCAGCAGCAGCGGCTGGTCGCCCGTGTGGGCCGCCGACAACCTGGCCGTCATGTCGATCCAGTTCATGCTGCCCAACCGCGACGACGCCATCATCTGGCGCGGGCCCAAGAAGAACGGCCTGATCAAGCAGTTCCTCAAGGACGTCGAGTGGGGCGATCTTGATTTTTTACTTGTTGACACCCCCCCGGGGACGAGCGACGAGCACCTCAGCGTCAACACCTTCCTCCGAGAGAGCCGCATCGCCGGCGCCGTCGTCGTCACCACCCCGCAGGAGGTCTCGCTGCTCGACGTGCGCAAGGAGATCGATTTTTGCCGGAAAGCCGGCATCCGCATCCTCGGCCTCGTTGAGAACATGTCGCTGTTTGTGTGTCCCAAGTGCACGCACGCGACCGAGATCTTTCGCGCCACGACGGGTGGGGGGAGAGCGCTGGCCGAGGAGATGGGCATCCCGTTCCTCGGGGCGGTGCCGCTCGACCCGCGGCTGGGCATGGCGTGCGACTTTGGCGAGAGCTTCTTTGACTCGTTCCCGGACAGCCCGGCGTGTTTGGCGCTGAAGGAGGTGGTGCGCGGGCTGGCGGGGCAGATGGGGCTGGACCCGAAGGAGGTTGTGCCGGAGGGGTAATGACCGTTAGAGTATAGAACCAACCAAAGAAAATAAAACTAAAGTGATACCCAGGTCGGGTGTTGGAAGTGCAACAGATTGTCATGAAAACTCGTAACTGCATGCCTGTCTATTCAACCTCATCGGCCAACTCTCTTCCCCTAACCAACACTCCCAACCTTCCTGCCCTTAACCAACCCACACCAACAACCACCCTCTCACCTCCGAGACGAAACCCAACCAGCCAACACTTTCCCCCCTCCCAACTCTCACCCTCCCAACCCACCACCAACCCCCCAAGTCGGCCGATCAACCGCAAAGGAAGTAGGTTAACTAGGCAGCCCCCAACT
>MU856049.1:0-13038 GCA_033296695.1 Staphylotrichum tortipilum
ATACTCGTAGAGTCGTCATCAGATAGTCGCAATACACTCCTGTGACCGTTACACTAGGTACGAATACATAGTAGTTAAGGGAGCGGATGGCATTCCGGTTGTGACGTTGACGGTATTAGTGCCAACAACATAATGGCCACGCTCGGCTGCAGGCAAGAGATTTTGCCCGCTACAACTCCCGATTGGTTGTCCTGGATCATACCCAGATCCACGCCATCAGCAAGAAAGCGGAGTGGAAAAAAAAAAAAGAAAAAAGAGGACAGTATCCCACACATCACCTGGCAGACAGATAATTCGGTGTTTTCGTATAGCCGTTTGCATTCAAGCATGACCTCGTTCCTCGGCCGCGTCCGGCTGCTACGCACATGCAGTCCGCCAATTAAGTCTATCCTACGCGTAGCACTCAATTCGACGCATCGCCCAGGACTTGGACTGGCGACCATCCGCCGCAGCCTTACCACCTTATCTCCTTGGACGAGACCAACCGCTTCCGGCCTCCACGCATCAATGAGTCCCGTCTTCCTCCGCCGGATCCTCGGCGTGGGACGCAAGTCCAAATCCACAAACTCCGAGCCCCAACCCGGACGCGCTAGCGCAGTCGTCAGCCACGGTGATGACGCGCCTCCGGGGGGGGGAGGGGGGGGGGCCACCAAGCCTCAGACTCTGAGCGCGACATGCTGCGCGAAGCCGTTTTGATGGCGCCCTTTGCCTTTCTCCAGGCCCACTTCCCCGAGGCGGACGGATTCTAGTACGTGACGGGGCCGTTCTGTCGAGAGATATGCTACACCGAAAAAAACGAGGGGGGCGAGGAGGTGGTGGTGACCATTCCCGGGGACGACACTTCGATATTCCACGCCGCGAGGAAAGGCGCGCCCTCCCCCCGGGCCCGAGTCGACGGCATCAAACAGGGCGGCACCGTGTGCATCGTCTTGTCCATGCTGCCGCCCGAGCTCGAAGGCGATACAAAGATGAGAAGTGACGCTGCCTTCGGCGCCGTGGAGCAGGGGCTGCTGGAGACCATCGGGAAGCTCTTAAGTGGGGACTTGGAGCGGAGACCGGTTCCGGACTGGTGGCTGGAGGGTTGCTTGGCCGTGGTATGTGTGGGGGGCAAGCCGCGGCTCTATGAGTACTCGAAGGCGAAGGGCTTGTGCGAGCCGCAGGCAGATACCGGCTGGATACTGTTAAAGGCGGATGAGGAGTTGCGGAGGAGACATGGGTTCCCTCTGCAGCCCGTTCTACGGAACGCGGTGCCCGAGTCCTTGTCCGAGGCCCAATCCGAACCCCCCCGGGAATACGCCGACTGCCCAGAGCGTGCAGGCTGGTCCGACCCCTTCCCCGGCGTCGCCACGCCCGACGAGTTCGCCCTGAGCTTCTACGAGCAGCGATTTTCCAAAACTGCCGAACACGACCTTCCTTCTTTGTACAATCTGCGCGAGATGGCCATGAAGATACCGCTCTCCTATTTCCAGGGCCGTTGGCCCAAGGAGGACGGGTACGACCGCTTGGTTGCCGGACTTCTTGAGCGTGATATCCATTATACCGAACTCCGACTCAAAGAGGGCGGGGAGAAGAGGTGACGGTGACGATTCCGTGGGAAAACACGTATGTGTACGTGGCCCTTGACAAAAACCGCGCCCATATCAGATGCATCGCCCTATACGCGATGCCGCCCGCGCCCAGCAGCGAGCCTAAGAATGCAGAGACGGCCGCCTGGGGACGGGACATCAGTGGCGTTGCTATGGACGCGGTGGCGCGGGAGCTGCAGGAGTTTGTCGACAAGTCTGGGAAACATCTGGACGCACGCCTCTTGCTGGTGTTTATGGGGTTGGAGTTCGGGGTAGGCGTGCACGACTCGAGGAAGGGGGGTTTCTCGTGGTCCGTGAGAGGCCCAGCGGTTCCAGACGGATATGGACTTGCGGCTGCCTCGGATCCCTCGAATTACCGCATCCTCAAAACCCTCTAGCCACCGGGCCCGTTATGAAGACTGAGCAGAAGTGAAGGACCTGGATATGTCAATGTTTGATATATATATGTACCTAGGGCGTTGTAATTATAGGATAAAGTCAGAGTTATACCTCGCCCTCCGAAGAACACCATGGCATCGAATCTCTGCCACTTATCGTGTTCAACTGTATACAGTTATCGGTCCAAGGCTGTTGGAATGCCTAAGGTACTTGATACTCTTTGCGGGTATTGGGGTCCACCTCCTGAGGTGATCAACGGCCCTTCCCGCCCGCTCTAAGCACAGTCATGAATTGTTGCAACTCAAGGTACATGCACAACGGCTCCCCTCCACCACCTCCTCCTCATCCGGCCGATTCTGACGCTGGTGCAACCCCTCCAGGCCGATGCTGCTCTTTTATGAGCCTCAGCATACCCATAGCGGGATCTGGGCCATGATCAGGAAGGCGGGCGAGATGACGCCGGGGGTTCAGTCTACCGTCTGGCATACCACCCTGGACTGTGTCTTTCCGCTGCCAAAATAAAGACAGGGAGTTGGAGAGCGGTGTTGAGTTGAGCGGCACTGGATGGTTTTGATGATTTGGCAATCCTCAATGGCTGAGGCGGGCAGAGTGTTGGAAGGGGAGGTAGTCAAAGACAGTCGTTGCTTTACACCGCACGTCAACACTGAATCGGGGTATTGATCTTGTGATGCATAGTTAACTAGCAAAGAATGGCACATCCTCCTGCAGCCATCACCACACGGTAACACGTATGTGTTCCGCTCCCGACATGCAAGCCTCTTCTTGGCGATCCCGAGGGCTTGTTCTTGGAAGCCAAGAGTCCGAAAGAGGACGTGTTTGAACTGCTTCCCAGGGCCGCCTCGTTAAGGTGTTATTTGCAGAGTTTGTCCGGGTCAGGAGTCTTGCAAATATTATGCTTCAGATGCTACGGGACACCCTTGGCTGGCTTGGTTCATGTTTGAAGGCTGTCCTCGGTACGGAGTATATCGCCCAACAAAGGTTGACTGCTCGCCAGGCAAAGTCCCAACTAGGGTGTCATGAAACCAGGGTACTGGGTGCCGCTTAGCTGGCAGTCGATGAACCAAGACCCAACCACCGCCCTGGGAGGAAACAAGGCGACCAAGACTCTGCATGCATCACGCGAACGGCAGACCGCATGGACAGTGGAGGCATGGCGGCACGTCCCGATGACTCCATGTGTATTGTGTGGGCACGCTGGATCCCTGTCTTTGACCGTCCAACCTGCACTACGGCAATGGGAGACAAGTTGGGTGCTAGCTTGCGAACTAATCAGTTCGGCGGACGCAGCAAGGGGCAAGTGCCTGCCGTTTCCGAGCCGGCGACCCAAGAAACGGGAAAAACTGGGACATGATCTGTTTATCTCCGTCCCAAGCACTATTGACATCCCTCCTTCTCTGGCAACGACCCCCCCGACGAGGCAGTCAGGCCATAATTTGATGGCAGGACCAGCGGCCGTTGGTCTCAGCTGCTTCTGGAAGCCAAGCAAGGGTTCCATGATGGTTCGATGACCCAAGTTCAGCGCTCCCCAGCGCGACGCGTGGCATGGCCGCAAATAGAGGGACGCACCTGAGCGGCGCAGCAGCCCCCCTTTCCCCCCAGGTCACCCCATGTCACCCCAGAGCCAAGCGCAACACCCTGGCAGGTACGCAAAATACCCTGGAAGAGCGGACTAACCGGCAGCAGTGCCTATTGGCAGACGCGAACTACCGGCAGATGACGGCTTGGCCGCGACAAAATCCTGCACCACTCAGAGCACAACATGGAATTGATGCACGATGTTTCTGTCTGGCTGGCCTGCCGTGCTGATGCACTGATACGATGCAATCTGGGCCATTCACAGTCGCGGGGGTATCGGGAAGACGTCCTCTAACCTGGCTCCCGGCCTTGACAGAATGAGGAAGAGTGGAGAGGGGGGAGAGGAGAGAGAGGGGGGAGACTCGGGGATTGTCAGGACCAAGGAGCGAGGCAAGGAAACAGGTCAAGTCTCGAGGGACGTGCATGAATCCATGAGTCCGTGCCAACTTCCCCGGAGACTTGGACCCCTGAGCAGCCTATCACAACGTCTTTGTGTGGCCGGGGAGCATGGTTACATGTCACCTCCCGTCGACAAAAGGCTTAGCCTGCAGGCTAAGAAGCAGTCCCGACAGCAAGCCCGCCCACACCCGTCCGCACCCCCTTGAACGCGCCCCTTTCGCTGACCAGACCCTGAACCCAGCAACATGGCGTGTCAGAGCCGGACTCTCTGTGCCCATGGAAAGGGCGTGGAAACCCATCCCGCTACGGATTTCTGGAAATGGCGATCGTAGCACGCACTGCATTGACCCAGCATGCAGTAGTGCCGCGAAATACATGAGGTGTCAGCTGCATGTTGCCCTTCCTCTCCTCACGGCTCTTAATCTGTGTTCCCGGAGGGCAGGCTCTGGCTTTTGCAGTTCGTTTACACCAGCATCCCCTTCGCCTTCGCCGGTGGCACCGCGTCCCCAGTAGATAAACACCCACCTCCCCGGCCCTGATCGACAGTGACGGTTCCTTCTTGGAGCGCAAGACTGACATTTCCCGTCTCTTTTCCTTTTTTCTTCTTCTGGGACACATTCAACACCAGTTGCGTTGCCCACCATGCCGTTCGGGATCCTGGACTGCAAGAAGATGGAGGTTGTGCCTGGCACGGGTAAGGAAGAAGCCTCTCCCGTCTCCCTCCCCCTCACCACCCCTCACCACCCCCCCCTTCTCCAACGGCGGGTTAGGGATTGTGATCTGCGCCCAGCCTGCAACCCCCACACCACACCTCGCCACTTCAGACATCCCACACATCACCACACGGCACCGCGTACCCTCAGACGTCGGCCCGTCGCAGGCATGCAGAGGACACAATGTGCGCTGACCACGATGCCTCACCCCAGCTTTCATGACCGACCAAGATGACATCCCGCCCGAGTACGCCGAAATTCCGCGCGACCAGCTCAAGCACGGGACGGGCCGCTTCAGCGACGTGATCCTGGTACCACAGCCGTCCGACGACCCTAACGACCCCCTCAACGTGAGTCTCCTCGCCTCCCCAACCTATGACGGATGGACGACAGCTGACAGAGACACCCAGTGGCCGCAATGGCGCAAAGAACTCATCCTCCTCATTGTGGGCCTCTCAGCATCCGTAGTCGGCGCCTACGGCCCGATGCTATCCCCCGGCTTCGTCGAGATCGCAGCGAACCTCGACATTAGTATCGACGTCCTCGCGCAGTCAACAGCCTGGCTGATCCTGTGCATCGGGCTGGGGCTCTTTATCAGCAACCCGCTGGCCAAGATCATCGGGCGGCGCCCGGTCTACCTCGCCGCCATCATCATCATGTTCGTGACGTGCATCTGGGGCGCCGCCGTTGACCAGTACAACTCGTTCCTCGGCAGCCGCATCCTCGCCGGCATCGGCATGGCCCCCTACGAGGTCCTCGTCCAGTGCACCATCGGCGACATGTACTTTGTGCACGAGCGCGCCACCCGCATTGCCGTCTGGAACCTGTTTTTGTTGACGGGTATTAGCGGCGGCTCCCTCGTGGCTGGCTACATAATCGAGCGCAAGGGGTATCAGTGGACCTTCTGGGTGTGCGCCATCTTCTTTGGCGTGCTGATGCTGGCGGTGTTCTTCCTCGTGCCCGAGACGGCCTACCGCCGCAACGCGGTGACTGTTGTCGCCGCCGGTGGCTCGCCGAGTGAGGACGGCGAGGACGCGGAGAAGAACGGCGCCGCCACGCGCCAGCTCAAGCTCGGCCACGAGCACGACGACGACGCGGCCGCTAGTGACGGCAAGGAGGGCACCGCGGGCACCCCCACCGTGCCCCAGAAGCATACCTACCTGCAGTCGTTGCGCGTGTTTACCGGCCGCTACTCGCGCGCGCCGGGCTGGAAGCCGTTTGCCCGCCCCATCGTGATGCTGTTTTACCCGGCCGTCTTTTGGGGCTTCCTGGTGTACGGTGAGTGACCACCATCATTTGCGTCCGCCACAGCCATCCCTCCCGCTGACTTGCCTCATCTTCCCCAGGCACCGTCATCACCTGGATTGTCGTCTTCTCCGTCGTCAACGGCGTTATCTTTGTCAACCCGCCCTACAACTTCAGCGTGAGCGAGACGGGCCTCATCAGTCTCTCCCCATTCATAATGACTATCGTCGCCGAGCTCGTCTCGGGCCCGCTCAACGACTGGATCTGCGTCTACCTGACCAAGAAGAACAAGGGCATCTACGAGCCTGAGTTCCGCCTGCCGCTGATGGCCATCTCGCTCGTTTTTGGAGTGGTCGGCTTCTTCGGCTTCGGTGCCACCGTCGAGTACCAGACGCACTGGATCGGGCCTGTGTTGTGCTTCGGTTTTGCGAATGCCAGTTTGGTCTTCTCGGCCACGTGCGTGTTTGGGTACATTGTCGACAGCTACAAGGAGCACAACGAGGAGGCGTTTGTGGCGATCAATGCTAGGAACTTGCTCACATTCGGCCTGACCTACTTTGTCAACTCGTGGCTGGCGGCGCAGGGCCCGCTGGTTGTTTTCTGCATCCTCGGGTCGCTATTTGTCTTTGTCACCCTGCTGACGATTCCGGTGTGGTGAGTTCATTCTCGATGTTTGGTATGGGCTGGATGCGATGCTGACCAAGGACAACAGGATTTACGGCAAGAAGTTCCGCAGCTTCACCGGCCGCAACCCCTTCCTGCTGCGGTTCATGAACGATGCCAAGTGATGAATGTGACATGACACGTGGAGGTCTTGATGCGGGTTTGCCTTGAGGTCAGATGGAATAATGGATGAGGAGGATGGAGAAAGAGAGGATGTTGGCAGAAAGAGAGCAATACACACAAGAATTCGGACAACACATGACTGGTGCTGCCAAGTTGCCTTCTTTAAGACCGCACAAGTGACCAAAACACACATCTAATCTCTTTCCTTCCAGAGAGGCGAGCTGGGGTATCTATGCTGAGTGGCTCTAACCGGGTATCCATTCCATATGCCAAAACCGCCAACGCCATCCAAAACAATTCCAGTTGCTCACCTGCGCCGATCCCATTTCATCATGACCAGTACTCCACTTCAATCGAAGCCTCAGGCTTCCGCACATAGAGGCTCAACTCCTCGGCGCCCGTCGTTCCCGCAGGCAGCTCTGGCAGCTCATACCTGTCATAGTCCGCCACCATCTTCCTGACCCGCGGCGAGTCGGGGTCAACCACGATAGTGGCCGGCTCGATGAAGCGCGACCGGACCATCGGCACGCGCACCGTCTCGCCTTCATCATTCTCCTGATCCTTCCAAGCAAAGTCCTGTTCCGGATCGTCCGACACGGGGCGGCAGATAATGGCGGCGGGCCGCGCGAGGTCGGCTACGACCTGCTTGACGGGGTTCCAGTTGCGATACGAGACAACGAGGGTGCGCTCGTCGACCATGAGGAACATATCCCCGTTGGACTCGACAAACTCGACGCCGCGCTTCCGCAGCACCGTCTCCTCGTCCTCGTTCCACCTGCGCAGCGTGTCAAACGCCGGCATGTAGATCGGGGGCATCTTGGCCCCCTCCCCGCGGAGCTCCACCACCCTCTCCCGCACACACTCCACCATCGCCAGCAAAAACATGGCCCTCTTGCAATAATCGCAGTCATCGCTCATCCCATTTCCATAAAACACCACCACCTTGTCTACCATCCCCAAACTCCCAATCTTATCCCCCCGCTCCCTCAATGTTTCCCACTCCCCCGACGCCATCACCACCTTCTTATCCCCCTCCAACCTCCCCTTCATCCCCTCAACCCCCATCTGCTCCCCCTCCTCCCCATAAAACGGAAACATATCCTCCCTGCCCAACCTCCGACATACCATCACGGACCCATACCCAACCCCCTGCACCCACGAGTCCGGCGCGAACTGAGCGCCCCCCTCGGCCTCCTCCGGATCGGGCTGCGTCAGCTCCTGGATGGTGCGGAACTCGACCTGCGACCGGCCCGGTCTGTACTGCGCGTCCGGCGGGAGGCCGGCGAGGGCGAGCGCCGCGCCGGGGGCCCAGGTTGACACGTGGGTTGTTACCCCGTCGTAGGCGGGGAATGAGAGGAAGGCGGTTTGGGGGGCTTCGCAGTGGGCGAAGAGGGTTTGGCGGAGGGCGAGGGGGCTCGCGGCGCGGCGGGAGAGGCGGGCGGCGGCAGCGTTGAGTTGAGACTCGATCTGGCGGATGGTGGAGCGGGGGTAGAGGGCTTTGCCGTCGGCGTAGACGGCGAGGGTGGATTCGACGACAAAGGCCTCGCGGGCGGCGCGGTCGGCGGGTGACATTTGCTCGTAGGGGCGCTTGACGGGGACGACGTCGATGTAGGGGAGTTTCTTGTAGATCTGGCGGATCGGGGGGATAGCGAGCATGCGGCGGATGTCGAGGGCGGCCATGTCGGAAGGGTCGGCGTCGTCGTCGTCGCCGTTGCTGTAGCCACTGAAGGCGCCCTCCTGGTAGCGGTCGCCGAGCGGGATGCGCGGGGTCCAGAACCGCCACCAGAGGGCCGAGTAGGGGATCCAGCGGTCCTCCATGTCGCTGAGGGCGCGCGAGAGGTACACCAGGGGGGACTTCATCGTGGCTGTCGTGTGTGGCGCGTGGCGCGCGGCCTGCGTCGTGTGTTGTCTTGTATGTGCACGCGGGGTCGGGAAGGGGCGCCGACCCGGCAGCGGGAATGCGGGTGGTTGGCGTGGCAATTGGCGGCGACAGTGATGTCGATGGCGATGGGAAGAGAATGACGAGGGAAGAAGGCTGAGGATTGGGATCAGCGGGTGGTTTGCCTATTTGGCAAAACCTGGTGTCCAACTGCGCCGTGCGGGGCAGCTGCTGCCTGCCTGCTGCAAAACCACCAGGCACTCGCTTGGTTCTGTACCTAAATATTTTGCGTGGGGGGATGCAACCTGGGAGGGACAGGCAGCAAATGGCGGGGTCTACCACCAGGGAACACAGGCGAGAGGCGAGAGACCGAGAGAGACCGAAAAAAAAGGACGCAGATACCTACGGGAAAAGAGGCAGCAGTGGCTCGTGATCGCGCTGCGAGGGTACGAAACAAAGAAAAACAGGGCTTCACCTTGTCCCTTGGTCGCAGTCCAAACAAAAGGCATCGAAATGATGTCGTGTCCGCTGATGACTCGCGTCCTCTTCTTCCTCGTGCCGCCAGAGTTTGGCCCGCCAGCAGCTGACCTGCATGCATGCCATCCATACCCGCCCACACCAATCCTAGAGGCGCACAGGCACCCTCCGGGTTTCAACGGCGATCCTGCATGCGACATTGCCGCGCGCTATTTTCCAGGGCTGCATCCAGGCAGCTTTTTCTTGGCTCTTCCTGGCTGGTGCATTGGGTTGTTTGGTTGCCCAGACGGAACCCTAACCCCAGAGAGTGTTTCAGCAAGGGACGGACGTCATCGTCAACAGCACGCCAACATTCCGGGCTGATTGATGGTTGATGATGGGATTGATCGAGGCTCGAGAAGGGTGACGATGGTTGCAGGATGCAGGATGCAGGATATATGTTGACCGGTTAACCACCCACAGCGACCGGAATCCGCTCCCATGACGACATCGACACCACTCGGGCTCGCGTTGGGCCAACTGAAAGGGGAACCTCGTCTCTGCTTCGGGTTATTGCAGCTTCTTGCAGAAACAAACACTCAAATGCCTCCTCACGCCCAACCACCTCTCCGCCACCCCGCTAATACACATAGATAAAGTCCTCGTTCTGCAGGTCCGTCATGTCGCGCAGCGCATTGTCTTCCTCGAGCGCCTTCTGCTGCCTGCCTGCTCCCTCCTCCAACCCAGCCGCCTTGCTGTCCTGCATCTGATTCTTGGCCATCATCGACTCGTCCACCAGCACCGCGTTCTTGCCTAACTCTTCGCGCGTCTTGGCGTGCTGGCGGTTGAGGTACATGAGGTAGAAGGGGATAGTCCTGGATTGAAGGCAACTGTTAGCATTACCCTTTCCGAGAACCAAACGGAGGGGGCAACCAACGCAGAGATGCCGCCGACCAGGGCAAACATGACGAGGTTCGAGATGAGCCCCGGCCGGTAGAGCGGCGCCTGCCTCTCATCGTAGAGCAGAGGTCCGATGACATTGCCCGTGCACATGCCGATGAACACGGTCGCCGATGTGCACTTTTTCTTGGTGTCACCGCCCGTGTTCTGAGCCTGCCACGCGTAGATCAGGGGCGTGATGGCCGCCATGCAGGAGACCTGAGAGTACGTCTGTCAGTGTCTGCCCCCGCAAAACGCCCAGGGGGTCAGTCCTGCTCACCAAGTAATACCCAAACAACAGGACCCCCTTATTTCCAGGCGTCCGAGGCACAGTGAGCATCAGAATGGTCCCAACCACTGGCAGCACGCTGACGGCCGCGATAGTAAGCCCCTTCCTCTGCCAGTGAGTCGCCGCCCAGGCAGACCCGATGATCATGAAGAACTGGATCGCCCCGAACGGGATGTTGAACAGGATCGCGTCAAAGTTGGTGTAGCCAAAGTCCCGCACTATGAGACTGCCAAACGTTCCAACTCCGCCGCTCGCGATCCTCCACTGACGTCAGCAACTTCTTTCCCCTCAAAGGGTGGTAGGTACTCACGAGATGGCAATAATCGCTACAAACCAGCACCACGTCTTGAGATCCAACAACGTCTCCCACACGTGATCCCACCGCCACTCCCTCGACGCCACCCCCATCTGGTTCGCCCTTAATCTCTCCACAGCAATCACCTTCTCTCTCTCCGTTAGATACTTCGCCTCCATCGGCGAGTCCGGCATCAGCACCAGCACCACCGCCGCATAGCACACCGTCAGCAGCCCACAAAACAAGAAAACAATCTGGTACTTGAACAACACCTGACTCTCGATATGCCCCAGCCCATACGTAAACAAACTCCCCACAATCGCCGTAATCCCATTCATCGCGTTCCAATAACTCGTCCTCAGCGTCTGCTCCCCCCGGCGCCACCACATCTGGGTGACCGCCACACAGCTGGGTGCGATCATGGCCTCGAACGAGCCGAGCACGAACCGCAGCCCGAGAAGCGAGGGGAAGGTTGTGCACGCTGACATGACGGCCAGCGCCGAGCCCCAGAGGAGGATGGCGCTGCCGATGACTTTGCCTGTTGGCAACTTGACGAGGAGGTAGGCGGCTAGGGGCTGCATAACGAGCTGCGCGAGGTAGAGAATGGAGCCAAGCCAGGAGTATTGTTTGCCCACGAGGTGGGCGTCTTTGGAGATGCCGAAGATGGAGACGTAGCTGGGGGTGTTAGTTTGGGCTCATATGGCCTTGGATGGGGGGTGAGGGGGATAAGGGGTGGGCAAACCTCAGGGAGCTCTTGTCGAGCTGCTGAAAAAAGTAGGCCCCGAGGAGGAGCGGCAGCAGACGAAAGTCGATCCGCCGCAGCACAGCCTTCTCCTCCTCGTACGTGAACGAGTTGTCGCCGGTGCCGTGCGTCTCGAGGAACTCAGTGGCCTTGTCGCGGAGCTCGTTCCTCGATGCCGCGTGGGAGTTCGGAGCGGGGGTGATGTCGTCCGCCCCCGCCCCGAAGGGGGCTTGTGTCTCCTTGGCTATACTCATCCTGATAAACCCTGCCCGGGTAGGCGACTGGTGTTCGAGTGAGAGAGTGAAAAAGGCCCGAGGAGAACGGATCCGAGTCCACGGACTTGGATATGGGGGGATATTAAACCGTGAGAAGGATCACCAGCACGACGTGGAGAGGAACGCGGGGACCGGACTCCCGGCCACATTCATGGTGATGGCCGCGTTTTAGATCGAGTCTGTGTCCCTGCTCACTCGTGTGACAGACCGGCCGACCGGCTCACATCCAACATGCAAACTGTGAACCACCCTGGTGGTCCATGCTCCATCCCCACCCACAGGGCTTTTCCCTGGTCCGGTGGTCGCCGCCTTGGCTTCCACCACACACACATCATCACCCGCAATACATTGCTGTAGTCCCACACAAACCCCACGGCAGCTGCGGAGTCAAAGCAACAGAAACTTCCCATCCCTCTGCTACCGCCAGGGTATCATCCATGATGCCGGCCGGATGCTCTCATGTCGACCGCCCCGGGTGCCATCCTGCATAGTGTCTACCGGTTGCTGATGTTGGTTGATGGACCATTGCTTTCGATCCTTGGCTAGCTCCAGTTATTGGGGGACAAATTCCGGAAAAATCAGGCTGAATCTGCGAAAGAATCATGGTGGAAGCCTGCCGTCTAACTGGTCTCGGGTGTGATCGACCCTTACAACCCGGGAGCCGGGCAGCATTGGGGACGGTAGCATCTGGCAGGTGGCGGGCTGGAAGCAGCATGTGGTATTCTGGAGTCAAGCCACAAGCATCCGGGGGGTTGCCATCTGCCGGATAAGCTCCGACATCTGAGGGCCGCCGTGCACCCCCCGTCCCCCGCACTGCTCGTGGTACTTCCCCGCTCGAGAACGGCACACCAAGGATGAAAGGATCCAATGGTCGGCCGTCTCCAGCCGTGTTCAGCCTAAGGTCTCGGGGGATGGGACATGTTCGGCCGAGACATGGCCCAGGCCGAGAGCGGCAGGACACACCGCGGCGATGTCGGGCTTCGCAGCTTCAACCTCGGTCTCGGCGGTCTCAGAACAACAGCATCTAACTGGCGGTATTTTTCTCGAGACCGTCTAGATCTAGCACCGGCTTGCCCCTTGCAGGGTTCAGTGTCTCACTTCCTGAGCTGAGCTCTCGTCTATGCCCTTCTCACTCACTGCCTTGTCCACCATGGCGTCCAGAAAGCGATACGCCATGGTGGGCGCCGGCGGGCGGTCGAGCTTCTTCTACACGGCCATCGCGACCGACTACAAGGCCACGTCCTGCATCGTGGCCCTCTGCGACACGAACCAGACGCGCATGGACTATGCCAACACCCGACTGGCCGCCCTCGGGCACGGCGCCGTGCCGACCTTCCTTGCGGCCGACTTCGACGCCATGATCGCCGCGGCCAAGCCGGACGAGGTCATTGTCACAACCATCGACCGCACGCACAACACGTACATTGTCCGCGCGCTCGAGCTCGGCTGCAACGTGGTCA
>MU856051.1:0-13006 GCA_033296695.1 Staphylotrichum tortipilum
TGATCATGATGAGGATGCTTGACACAAACACCTCGCGGTACTCCCAGAACTGCCGCCAGCCCTCCACCATATCAAACGGCCCGTACCGTCCCGCCTCAGTCCGCCCAATCGCCAAATGCAGCACCCCCATTCCGCCCAGCGTCACCAAGAACCCAAACAGCCCCTCCCAGCCCACCACCCTGATCGGCTCAATCGCCGACCTCTCGAGGATCCACTCCTCCAGCACAAACTGCGTCGCCGTAAACACCTGCGCGCCCGCAATCATGAGCACGCCCACAATAACTCTCAACGCGTCCGCGCCCACCTCCCCCCCAACATCCGACCCCGCATGCTTCTTATCCGGCTGGATCGCGCCCGCGAGGCCCACCACCGCCACACCCATGACAACACCGACGAGCGACAGCCACTGGAACAGGTGCAGGTGCCGCTTCAGAAACACCACGCTGAACAGCCCAACAAACAGCACCAGCGCGCCCCGCGTCATCTGGTAGATGCTCGCCGCGACCAGCAGCAGGCCCGCGTTCATCAGCGTCGTGCCGAGGATGTCGCAGATGGCCGGCAGCGCGAGGAGCGTCACACGCCAGCCGCGGAGGACGCTAGGGCAGGCGTGCGTGGGGGTCTTGTTCGCGCAGGCAGACCCGGACGGGTTGAGCGCCGTGGTGGAGTGGATGCTGGCGTTGTCGGCGGCGGCACGGGGGTTGGCAGCGTCATCGGCTTCGTCTGCCGTGGTCGGGAGGGGCTGGTAGGCGGTGCCGGAGGGGGCCGCGTAGCGCCGGTAGAGCGACATCAGCCCGACGACGAGCCAGCAGCCCATTTCGCCGACAAACATCTGCAGGGTCTGGATGACGGGCTGCTCGAAGTGGCGGCGCTTGGTGGGGTCGGGGTTGTCGCAGTCGCGGACGCATTGGTTGTCCTGGGGAAAGGGGGAGGAGGGTCAGTTTGGGAGATGCCAAAAAGGGTGGGACGAACAGAGGGAGGCTCACTTGGTACTTGGTCAGGAGCGTGTTGCAGACGCCCGTGAGCAGCATCATGGCCACCAGGAACGGGATGATGGCCCGCGTGGGGATGATGGTGCCCGCCATGGTGAGGGAGGGGTTGGGGGAGGTGGCGACGATGCGGCGTGGATGTCTGTGTTGGTTGTTCGGGGAGGGAACGAGAACGAGGAGTCGATCGGGTGCCTGGATAAAGACACGAAGCGAAGCAACGCCGGGTCGGGCTGGCTGACGGCGCGGGATTGGGCGCACCAGAGCCTGCTGATTGCCAACAAACAGACCGTCTTTGATGGCAGGCAGGCAGCGTCCCGAAGTGGTGCTGAATAGAAGAAGGACCGGACCTGTCGCCGCTTGTTGTTGACGACGCGAGGGATGAGGCGAGGCGGGCAGGCAGCTGACGCCCTTTGTCTGGGCTGCGGCAGCTCCAGTTGGGGAAGGCTGGGGGGGTGGGAAGGCCGCATGACGCCCTGTGGTGGAGCCGCGATAAGGCCTAGATCCAGACACATCCCTGCGGATTGATAGGCTGTCGCGGGGCTTGGAGCACCGCCCTGACAGCAGGCACCTGCTTACCCCAGACTCCAGCGGCGGGCAACCAGTTTGCGCCAGAAGGCCCAAACACCTTCGGCGCTAACCCTAACCCAGGATGAGCCAGGCTGACCCCTTGACCGCTCGAGCAGCTGTGACTGTCGATGCCCACAACAGGTTCACGGCCTGTGCAGGCGAGATCCTGGGCTGGAGTGGCTCGAGTCAGAGATCTTCGGTCAGAGCTGCCGATGTGTGTGAAATCAGAGTGTTGTTGTTGTGCCTTATTCCCAGCGTATTAAATATCTATAACTATGCCCAATCCTCACCCAATGCCCCCATTCCCATCCAAAACCCTTGCGTCCCTGCGCGTTGTTTGCTGCCCTGTGTTGTTCCCTGCGTCGTCTAACCCAACGCCATTAGATAGGGTATCGTACCGTTTCCGCCCGTACCTAGGTGGTAGGTATGGCATGCTCCAAATCAACCTGTAATCCCAACTCCGTCCTACCCAACCAACCGGCCCCCTCCACAACCCATCCATCCCCTCGCCCCTTTACTTCTCCGCCTCAACCCCGCCCTTCCCCTTCCCCTCCTTCGGCTTCGCATCCTTCAGGTTATTATAATGCGGGATGCCCAACTCCCGGTCACTCGCCAGCTTCTCCCTATCCCGCTCCGTCAGCGGCACGCCCTCGACCCCCTTCACCTTCTTCCCTTCGAGGAACATGGCCAGCCCGCCCACCATGGCGATTACGCACGCCACCGCCACCAGGAACCCCGTCGTCCAGCTCGGCCGGTCGAACCGGTTCATCCCCCACATGATACCGCACAGCCCGCACTGCGCGAACGTGTTGAGCACCATGCACCAGATGACGAAATCCAGCTTCCACACCGCCGTCGCGGGCGCGCGGACGCCCGTCAGCGGGGGCGGCGGCATGCTCTTTTCCGGGATGGGCACGCAACTTTGGGGCACGTCGCCGGGGATGTTCTCCGGGCCGACGGTCACATCCAAGTCCTGGGTGCCCGGCAGGTGGAACCAGCCGTTGTGGACGCCGGCCAGGCGGCGCAGGCCGTCCTGGTCGCGCCAGAGGCGGTACATCATCAGGAGGTACAGGTCGCGGAAGCGCCAGGGCGCGAGCCCAAAGGCCGTGACGCAGAAGAGCGCGGTGAGGATTTGCGAGTCCCACTCGATCCACTTGCGGCGCGGCGAGTCGATGTCGTTGCACGTCGGGTAACACATGGCCGGGGCCGCGTTGCAGAGCAGCAGGAACAGCATGCCGCCCCACGCGACGATGTTGAGGCCGTAGACGGTCCAGAAGAAGCCCCAGGGGGTCGTGAAGAAGCGCCAAAAGTCTTTGAGCCCCTGCGCGGTGGCATCGCGAAACGGGTATTTCGGCGGGAAGTGGTAGCCGTTCGGGAAGGGCTCGGTGCTGGCCGAGCCGATCATGGGGGTGACCGCGTCGGGCACCGCGGTCGTGGTCTTGTCCGTGCTGGACACGCGGGTGGCGCCGCCGTCGTCCGACGGCGGCTGTGGTGTCTCGATGCTCGCCGCGCGCTTCTCGGTGGGCGTGGTGGTTTGCGCCACCACGGTCTGCTCGTCCGGGTGTGGGTGGCCGGAGAGCATGGTCGAAGCGACGTCGCTGGCGACGGCCATCAGCCCCTCGGGCGGGTGCGAGTCCTCAAAGTCTCGTGACAGCCGCTGGAGGACCGATGAGGCATTGGATTTGCTCCGGTTCCGCCCCTGAGCAGGGTCGGCCATTCTATGCGTGTGTGCGTGTGTGTCGTTTGAGATGTGAGATCGTGGGAGCGTCCGCAGATCGATCTGGACAGCCGAATCGAGGCGGCGAGACAATGATTGGGGCGCGAGTCTGATCAATTCGCGCGCATGGCGGGAACCGGGGGGGGGGGGGGGGTAGATGGAGGTCGGGATGGGAGCAGCCCTGCGAACGCGAACTGCAATGACAGCGACCGATCCAGGAACGAACGAAGCAACCAACGAGGAGCTGGCACCAAGAGAAACTGCTTCCTGAAACGGTGAATCGGGAAATCAAAGACAAATTAAATCTGAGCCGCCCAGGACCAACAGGGTCGCCTGTGACGACCACAAAAGGGTCTGAGGCGCGGGCGGCGAGGCGACACGAGGGGCGGTGACGACAACACCCGCGGCCCAAGACCGAGGAGGCAACGAAAGCTTCGGATTGTTGCAGCTTGGGGTGGCGTGGCGGCAACCCTGTTCTGTTGCATGGGGCGCTGACAGGGACCAGGTTGCACTGGAGGCCCAGCTTGTGCTAGCGCGGGGCGGCGAGTGGATTGGCGGAGGGGTTCTGGCCTGGGCCCTGCGCAGCCCTGCCCTGCTGCGGCCTGCGGTTGGGCCACGCAACTGCCGGCGGGGCGGTGGGCTGTCTGTGTGGTTTCATGGTTGGCGGGTTGGGTGATGCTCGGGGAGTCGGGCACATGCTTGGAATGATGGTGCAGCAACCAAGAATTCCAGGCTCTCATGATGGGAAAAACAGGAATCGCTGTCTCATTGACTCTCTTCTGTCTTGCGGATGTCGATGGGCCGGGGTCTCACCCTGTGTCTTGTGGTTCAGGAACCAGCCAGAGGTCACACTCGCCCGACCCATCATCATCATCCATCCAGTGCATGACCGTTCTCATCCGTCACCCTCTCTCGAAGGCCTGTCCTTTCCTTTCCCGTCCGTTCTGGAGCCGTCCGTGGTATGAGACTGCCCACTCAGTGTGTTCCGTGCCCCGGCGGTCCATCTCATCCGCCCCTCCTCCCTCTCATCCCTCGGCCTTGGTGGTATCTCATGTGTCGCAACCTGGCCATCACCTCACTGCTCTTCCCTCCGCGGCGCGAGCTCTCCGCCAGCGCACAAACCGCTCGCGCCCCACGGCATGTCCCGGGTGCTCAGTACTTGTGCCGTGTGCTGTAGTCCTTGGGACTGACCACCAAACCCCTGCCCTTCTTGGCGCCGCGGTACACCGTCTCGACGATGTCGATGAGCTCTTGCTTGTCCTCGAGCACCCAGTTGAGCTTGTTGTTGTTGCCAGTGCCGAAGTCACACATTATGTGCTTGTTTCGGAAGAAGAACATGATGGAGCACGGGTCGTAGAGCTCGTACATGGCGTTGAAGTCCGGGACCTGCGAGGGAGGGTCAGCATCTTGATCGAGCACTGACAGAATGAGGTGGGGGTTTGGTACGCACCTGATCAATGTCGCAGAGGTAAATGACGGCAAAGTTCTTGACGCGCTCGGCGATCTTGAAGAGGGCCTCGTCTTGGCGCATGCAGTCCTGCGGGAGGAGAGTGTCAGGCATCCGTGCGGCGGGGGGAACGAGGGGGGCCTGGTGGCGGGGATGTAGTTCCTACCGGATCATGATCACGGCCGAAGCGGATGACGACGACGCGCTCCTCCTCTGTGGCATCAAGTCAGTGTCGGGATGAATAAGACTTGATTTCATTTCGGGATATGAGCGACTGAGCCAGAGAGGACGGGGGCTGGGTGTAAGGGTAGGGGTAAAGGCGAAGTTGGGGAGTGAGTGCCACGAACCTGAGAGGATGGCTTGGTCAACGTGCCACCCGGAGGGGAGGTGGGGGAGCAGGACGGAGCCCATTTTGTGTGTTGTTTCCGAACCCCCTGTCGCCGATGTATCTGAAAGTGATGAATCCTTCTCAGGAATGCAGATAAGGGTGAGGATGATGTTGATGGCAATGGTGACTGAGAGGAAGTTGGCGGTGCCTGCGCCCAGGTACGGTTAGGCGGCACTGGCCAGGCACACAGCAGCCAGCCGCATGCCTGGGCGGCAAAATTTGGGGCCAATCAGGGCCACGCAGCAAACCTCGACACAAAGGACGGTAACGTTACCCGGTGTGCCTCGTGCCTTGGTGCCCTGAAAGGATGGCATTAATCCGTACACCACCAAAGTCACTGCAAAGATGGAATTTCTTTCTGATTTTGGGGCTTCTTGCTCAAGTAAAGAATATTTGAGATCTGATGAGTCGGCAGCCTTGGAGTCATCAGGTTCGTCTCATCGAGTGCCTCAGATTTGCAGCCAGCGATCGAGGCAGGTAATTTCCGTAAGTTTCAAATCTAGCATCCTCAGATCCACCCATGAACTCGCAGAGCTTTCCTTGCACATTCACAACCCTTTGGTTCCTTGCTCATCAACGACCAACCACAACCCGGACTCGCACCACCATGGCCCTGCCCGACCTGCCCGACCTGCCCGACCACCTCACGGCCCTCACCCAGGTGGTCCTGAGCAACCTGGAATTCCAGCACGACTGGACGGGCGTGCAGACCCACCGCCGGACCAACCTCCCGCGCCCGCTCATCTACGGCCTCCCGCCCAAGCGCCTGTACGTGCACCCGGATGAGCAGATCGACATCATCAAGGCCGAGAAGGAGCGCGGCGCCCCCATCCCCCAGGAGCCCGAGGTTGAGTGGGTCCTGCCGCTGCATCTCTCCGAGAAGTGGTCGCCCGCCCAGTTCGCCGCCGTCTTTGACGCCATCGACGCCATCCCGCCCGGCAGCGGTGCAGACGACGAGGCTGGCGAGGCTGGCGAGGCTGGTGAGGCTGCCGCCCAGTGGAAGCTGTGGAGGGGCCCCAAGCGTGGGAAGCGCGTTTTGCTCGCCACCGTCCAGGACGACTCGACTGTGACCTACTACTGGATATTTGATGGGCTCGTGAAGCCCAGACAGAACTAACTCGGCTATCTGTCCGTCTGTCCGTCTCATTATGCCGGTTTTACGACCCGTCCTCGCTCAGGGGCATCCATTCCTTGGCTGTTTCTCGCCGCAGTACTTTGCACACCCGGGGTGCTACCGGCCGCCAGCTATTGGGCCCTGCTCGACGCCGACTCTCAGGGCTTGAAGATGACTTTTTGCACCTTCATCTGGTCAAACAGCTCATACCCCTCGACTGCCTCCGACAGTGGCATGATCTTGTCAAACATGAAGCTACAAGGGAGGATGGTCAGAAAGCAGTTTTTCCCAGCACTGTTCGCCCAGGCGCCTACCTGAACTTGTCCTGGTTCCTCGCCAACGCCTCGAGAGCCTCTGGGAAGATGGACCGGACAGGGCAGCGGCCCATCTGCAGCCGCAGGTTCTTGCTGTGTTTGGTCAGCACGCAGATATAAATGCAGAAAAAGGGGGGAGTGTAACTTACCCGTACGCCTCGCTGCCGCTCCATGGGATCTATCATCACCCAGCATCATCAGCCAGTGCTCTCTCACATCCGCCCGCTCTCGTCCACCATACCTCGGCATTGTGCACTCCGATGCTGCTGATGGCCCCAAACGGCCTCAGCAGATCAAACGCCGTCCTCAGCGCCGGGCTGAGTCCCACCACCTCAATCACCGCATCCGCCCCCCTCCCATCGCTCACCGCGCGCACCCTCTCCAACATCGCCTCCTTCCCATCCAAGAAATTCAGCGGCTCCGCCCCGAGAGCCTTCGCCAGCTCCAGGCGCGAGGGCACGCTATCAACAGCAAACAGGTGGCGCGGCTTGTGCTCGAGGGCCGAGATGATGGCGCACAGCCCGACGGGCCCGCAGCCGATGACGACGACGACGGCCTCGCTCGCGGCCTGGCCCTGCGGCTCCAGCAGCTGGAAGGCGTTGCGCGCGCCGAAGAAGCCCGTCGGGAAGATGTCGGCCATGAGGATCAGCGCCTGGTCATCGATGGCCGGCGGCGCCTTGACCACGGTCCCGTCGGCGTGCGGGATGCGCACGTACTCCGCCTGGCCGCCGTCAAGGGCGGGACAGCCGAAGAGGAGGCATTCTGGGGGAGGAGTCAGTGGTTTTGTCGTGGGTTGGGATCTGGGCGGTGTTGAGACCTACCGGCGCAGCGCGCAGACGAGCCACGCTTGCAGTAGAAGCACTCGTTGCTATATTCCATCAGCCACGGTACTAGGTAGTCAGCAAGCCAAACGAAACACCAGACCTACCAAGACACAGTAAACGGCGAGACCACCTTGTCGCCGATGGCGACCGTCTTGACCTCGCTGCCGGCCTGCACCACGGTGCCCACAAACTCGTGGCCCATGATGAAACCCGTCGGCGACGGCTGGTGGCCGCGGAAGACGTGCAGTTCACTGCCGTCCGTCTCATGTCAGTTTCCACTGTAAATATAAATAAATAAATAAAAAAAAAAAAGGGGGGGAGGGGGAACAAACGAGCCGCAAAGTGCAGTAGCCTGCACCTTGACGATGATGTCCCGCGGGTGTTGCACTGTTTTACCAACCCATCTCACTGTTAGTCACTCGAAACAACCAAACCAAACCAAAACCTGGGCTCCCCGTTTTGAAGATAAGGAGAGGTGAGCCACCTGCATTTCGGCACGGGCCGGTCTTCGACGGCGACCTGCTTGGGCCCGTGGAAGACGACCGCCTTCATCGTGGCTGGGAGGTTGGACATGGCGATGACTTTGGCTTCGGGTTGAACTCTGCGATGGATCTGGTGGATAATGGATAGGTGGGGGGAGTGCTTCACAGAACGGAAGCCGCAAGCAAAAACCAAACCAACTACCACAGTAAACCCCTTGACAAACGGGACGGTGGTTATATCACCAAAAACAACAACAACTAGAAGGCCAGGGAACAACGACAATGAGCCCAGTGGCGTGATGTATCATGTATTGTATCCCCTGCCGTCCGTAGGCAGGTCCTCCTTCGCCGCAGCAAGCCGATGGGCTCGCTTCCCGACCCCAAAAACCACCCCGCGCCCCGCAGCCCGCCCCCGCCGAGCGGCAGTTAGCGCCGCAAGAACATCTCGTCCCCACATGCGGGGCTCGCCGACAACCACTGCTTGCCCGGCTCGACCGAGGCAGAGCCATGCCTTTCGTTCGGGGCCGGGACCAAAAGGGCGCTGCTGGGTGTGGGATGCCGAGATCCGACGTTGCGATTTCGGAGGGGAGCGGCCGATTCGGATAGCCTTCTAGCTGTTTTATCTTGGGTTTTGGGCTTATTTGCTCTGTAGACTTTCGTTGGCTTAACTTGGCTTAACTTGGTTGCTGCTGCTTGGCTGGGTGGTGGGTTACTTCCACCCTCGGTAACTAGGCTGGTGGTTTGGAGCAAGATAGGGGGTGAGCAACTGGGTTCTGGGGTGTTCTAAGCGGGTTTGGTACACCCTCCCCGGCTCTCTCCAAGTTTGAGGATGAGTATTTCAGTCTGCCTTGTTTAACACATACAGCTGATCATCCAGGATTCTCATAATAGGCCTCCAAGGCCAAATCAACCAAAACGGGATGTGAACCAGGCCACAAGGGGACGACCACCCTCGATCAAGCCACACTCCCCTCAAAATGGCCAGAGTGGGCGAAGGTCCCTGATCTCAAAACAAGACATCCCGCTGTCTTTGCGTTCCCATGCCATCCATCTCCCCCCCCGTGTGCCTGGTGACACAGCAATCCAGCTCAGGGGAAGACAGTTTTGGACGCTGTAACGTGCCTCGGACGAGTTGACTACACTTGTATATGCCTCAGAAACATCTTTCGCGGCAGGAACAAGGATAGGGGTGCTGGCGATGCGGAAACAGGGGAGGGGACAGGCGAGCCACGACAGAAACTTAACGGCAGTTTTCTAAGGGCCACTCTGGTTGTTGAATGAGGCGATAGTCTCCCAGGAAGCTCAGGACGGTGAGAGCCAGGGCCAGGTCAGCTGCAGAGACCATTAGCAACTCCGTTGCGTGCTCTCATCTCACAAAACGGTCCACATATCTGGAACGACCAACCCCATGATAGGAGGGCAGGTATGACGGGCGAGGTCGTGGGAGGGATACCGGCGCGGTGCACAGGTTCATCCGGCATCCCCGCTGTAGCCGGACGAGGGTCGAAGAATGGGCCGCCCCCGTTGCGGCCAGGTCGAGTTACTGCCGCAACAGTCAGGTTGAGAAGGTATCACGCAGCGGTGTCACTGGGCAGGTGACTAGTGCCACAAGACGGAGCTGGGTTTCCAAGCGGGTATGGGGGAAAGGACCATCGTGGGCGGTATCTCTTTGCTCTTCTTTTCGTAGTACACGATTCGTGGGCGTGTCAACTCTGCGAGATTGATGAGAGGACGAAACTCGCCATGCTGTGTCTGGATATAAACGGGAAAGCTCGAGGTTCGATCTTGACATGAAGGTGAGTTCAAATCTCGCTTCACATCCGAAGGGCCACCACAAGGGAAGTGGCCGTTCTTCTATGGCAATCTCGGCGCTGCCAGTCGCAGCAGCACCGGATCGTGCGTCCCGAGATAGGTCGCACCATCCTCGAATAGGCCCCCTGGTGAGGCTCACCTGCTGTCGCACACGCTGCACCTCAGGTCCGCCGGCGGCTGAGGGATTCCACGGACACCAGGGAGGAGCCACAATTCGAAATCGATCAATGCATGGCGCCTCGTCAGGGTACACGTGCTGGGACGTCGCCCAACCATAAGCGCCGCTGTTCTCGAAGGAGGGGGGAAGGGAGAGTGAGATAGCAGGTGACACACCACATTTGGCGGGGTTTTGGGGTGGGAGTGGTTGCTGCAACGCGGGCGGGCGAATCTCACCGCCGCATTTCGTGTAACCATTCAACTCCTGCTTGGGGATTCGGAGAGCCAATCTTCTCGCCGCCTTGTCACGCATCACCACCCAGCGCTGTTGATGGCATCGCTAGCCCCGCTCTGGCAGATGGATGGACGCAACGCTGCCGGCTCGGCCCCCACCCGGTGTTTCCTGGACATCCCAGGAGGGGAAGAATCAGGTGAAACCGAGACGACAGGCGGCGCGAGGCCTCTCATGACCAGGGGTTGGCTGGCAGGTTGGCTGGCTCGCCGCTAATGCGTCTTTTGCAGCGCCCGATTGATCTCCGCAGGACGCTGCGTGCCGTCCCTGCTGCAAGCGGGAGGATTCATGGCCAACGAGAGAAGGCGGTGCCGGTGTTGCTGGCATTCCCAGCAGACACTGCTCCGTTGCCGACCCGTGCCCAGCGTTGTCCAAGGCTCGCGAGGCCCATGCCCCGTCGCCTCCGGCCGCCGTTGTCGAGGAGCATCGCGGGAAAGGGGAGCCGCCAGGCGGCGGGGAGCATCCACCTCGGTGAGGCAGCTTGTGCTCGTGCTTGTTGTGCTTGGCTGCAAGAGGAAAGTTCGCTGAGAACGGAAGGGATCTGGGTTGCAGTGCGAGGGGCGCCGCGAGTCCCCGGTGGCACTTGGCTCAGACAGGCAAGGTCGCTGCACGGATGGCGGACTGACCCGTATTGACCGATGAGGCTGAGTCGCCTCTTGGCTCCAATGGGGTTCGGTAACGCGATGAGCCCGCCCACGGGATGACGGGTGATTGGGCTTGGGGGGCCACTGATTGGCGTCCAGCATGGGGTTTCGCGCATCCCACCGCGGCCGGAGTTGAGGTTGAGCTCGTCGCGTGCTGCGTCCCGGGGGGAAGTGGTGAGCGTGGGCTGGTGGTGAGAGCGAGATGAACGGGCCGATCGTCGAGGCTGGTCGGCCGCCATCATTGCGGCTGGCTCTGGCCCAGCGTCCTCCTGTCCTCCCTGGCGGGCCCTCCCAACGCTCCGTTCCCGGGATCGACCCAGTCTCGCCTCCGCAATCAAACCGTGCCATGTCCACTCGGAGGATGCGGGGATTTCGAACCCATGCTGGGGAGCCCCCCGACGGAATGGAGTGCCGCGAGGTCGTTTCCCCCATCTGGGACTGGGCGGCACGGAGACGACACGTCCAGCAGATTGTTCCTTTGCGGCAGAGCGGGCTCCTTGCATATTGGCTCGAAACTAGACCCGCTGGTGAGGGTGCGGTTGGGCTGTGGGGAGCCGAGGCGACGCAGACGGCCGCCAGTGGTGAGTGAGGTCGCTGCTGGGGGATGCTCGGCGCCCAGGAGCGGCAGCCAGCATGGATGGCATCGAGAGGATGCAAAGCAACGCAGGGCGCAAGGCGGAAGGATCTGGGAAGGCTTCGAGAATTAAGTGCCAATATAAGACGAAAATCAAACACCCAGCTATTGCCCTTGAAGCGCAGCTGGATGGGAGCAAGATGGCGTCCACGTTTTCCATGCGCGATGGGCCACGAGTCACTCACCTCTCACTCACCTCATCTTGTGGGCAGCAGCCCAGGTTCTGCCTGGAGTGTAAAAAAACAGAGGTTGAAGGGGGCTCCTTCCCTTCAACCTCTCGATGCCTGACACGGGGCCACTGCCACGGCCTCCGCCATGACCACGGCCACTCGCTGCCACTCTCCGCCACGCAGCTGCAGCTGCCAGTCTTATCGCGCAGGTGCGCGTGCTGTTGCGTAACTGGCAGGCGAGGAAGGGGCAGCGAAGGAGACGAGACGAGAGAAGGCAAGAGGGAGCAGGAGGAGCAGGCGGCACCTTCCAAGCATTCCCGATGACGGGAAGCGGACAGGGATGCCCCACACAATGGCCCCCTACTCCCTAGCTCTGACCACAGTGCGTTCTGCATACCACCTCCCATTCCTCGCCTCACCCTCTTCCACTTTTACCATCATCTTCTCCCCATCTCCCCGCCGTCCCCCAGCCCGACTGCCCCGACACCCGGCCTCGCGAAACACCCAAGAACCGGCATTTTGCAGACGACGCGCCGGAGGAACAGCCGCCGTTGTTTGCACCATTTTCGACCCAGGAACCTGCACCTTGCAAACCTTCAAAACTACGGCTATTGCTCGCAGCACTTTGCTGGCTTGCGGCTCCTGGCTCCTGGCTCGCGGCGGCAAAAGAGCCTCATCCACCCACCCTCTTGGGCAGCAGCAGCACCACACCGCACCCGACAGGGTTCTGCTCAGATTGCACCGTCGCACCTTGACGCCTCATTCCTCGCCCATCGCCCTCGCGCACACCCAGTCTCTCGGCGCAACTTCCCCCATACGTGAGCGGCGCCGCGACTGCCTGCGCCGGCAACCAGCGTCTCGTCTCACACGGGGGCATCAAGCGAGCGGCTGCTCCTGACCCTGGAACCCCGTCGTTGGCACCCGTTTTATGGTGTGGACGGGAAGGCAGGCAAGCCAGGACATGCCCGTTTGGCTTTTCGAGCCGCCTTCGAGAGCAGCAGCAGCAGCAGCAGCAGCAGCAGCAGCACTGTGTAGTGCTCAGGTGCTGGGCCAATCCCACAGTGGGCCCAGCCCGCCAGCCAGTGAGTCTTTAGCTCGGCGCCCCACCTCCACCATCCCCCCCACCCCTCCGCCAGGCGGGCTGCCCCCTCCCCTGGCGCCTTGCGCCGCCCTGGACTCCCTGCTTGGGCCGCCCTGTGGCTTAAAGCGAGCCTCCGATCGCTGACCCGCCGCCGCCTGCAGCAGAGCTTCCAGGTTCCATGAGCCGCAGCACTCTTTGACGATCTCGCCCTCAGCGTCACTCAGCGTCCCTCGGCGTCTCTCATCACCTCTCGCCAATTTTCCCCAACCCCAAACCCAGAAACGCCACTCTTTGTCTGTCTGCGCTGCCGGCCGGGAGAGGAGCCTCCCCAGATTCTGCGCCATTCGCCTCCCTCCCCCCCTCGCTGAACCACCCCCC
>MU856052.1:0-13005 GCA_033296695.1 Staphylotrichum tortipilum
CCACCTCCTCCAGATCCTCCTCAACCCGCCCCCCCCCACCAACCCCGACGACGATAGCAGCGAGTCATGGTCCCCGACCCAACGCACAGCCACCTTCCTCCTCCTCGACTCCTTCCTTGACGCCGACATGGGCGCCCTCCTCGACCAGTGGCCCGTCCCCGCCACCCTCACGACCGCCGGCGGCAAGCTCTCCGACGCGGAATGTGCCCGCCTAGCGGCAGCGGACGGCGCGCAGCAGGACCTAGCGACGTGTCTCGAGTGGCGCGTGGGGCGGGTGCGCGACCAGTTCCGCGGGGACGCGGAGCACTGGAGTCACCAGCTCGGGAGGAAACTTACAGAGGCGGCGGAGCGGGCGAGGAAAGGGAATGGGAATGGGAAGAAGAAGGGATGGGGGAGGGAGAAAGTTGAGTTGTGAGCGGGGAGCGGGGATGGTGTGGCATGTTCATAGAAACGGAGAGACATAGATGGTGATGAATACCCAGGCGTTTTAGATGCTGGATGAATTACAGGTTTACATTGGTTTATTAGGTTGGTGCTAACTTGCTATCTAGACAGCTTCGGTGATGTGTCCTAGTTCAGTTCAGTGGAAACAGTAGGCAGCTCTTTCATGCCGGACATGGTTTGCTGCTGGACGGCGGGCCGCTGGCACACCAGGAGGCCTCGCCGAGGCTGACCGCCGCCCACGACTGGTGTGACGGCACCTCAGCGCTGGGTGGCACACAACCCTCACCGAGCAGGCCCAAACACTTGTGGTTTGAGGAGAGACGCCAGGGGTTGGTTGGCTGGGGGTTGTCCTCACTCCCATCCGCTGCTACGCGTCACACTTGTGTGACCAAACACACCATCCACACTCGCACCGCACAGTCCAGGAAGAACAGACTCGCCCGTTTGGAAGAAAACAACGTTGTAATGCAATGCAATTCTCTGACGCTGCCCAAGATGCGTCTCGCCCAAATCTAGGAAGGTAGGTAGGTGTACCCCCATAGCACAACGCGCCATTGAAAGGTATCGTCCAGCAAAGCGAGGCTTCGTTCCGGACCACAACTCCGTAGCCCTGGATCCCGCCAACCGACTATCCCCCCGACGCCAGGCAGAAAACGGAAAAACACAATCCACTGCTTGAACTCAAGGCACTCGAGCGTGACGCTCCAACATCCCGGACAAAACCCCGCTAGCGACGCCTGAGCCACTCTCGACACTGTCGGGATGACCCTGCAAAAGAGTCATGGCAAATGGTGTAAAAATGCAATGCGCCCGTAAACTTGACTGGCCAACTTGCTCCCAGCTGGGGAGACACCTGAGCAAAATACAAAAAGACAAATTCTTCCGGATGCCCGTTGTGGGCGGCTGCATATCGTCAAAGCCCAAGGCTGCGTCTCTGGGTGCGGCGGCCTTGGTTCTTGTCGTCCACACGAGGCGAGACCCAGGATCGCTATTCGCTGGGCCGGACGCCCGTGTTCCCGAAGCCGCTCAGGTTCCAACCCGAGTACTTGGCTGTGTGGGTGTCCGAAGAAAGCGGCGGTGGCGGGATAGGAGGCAGACCGTGGATCTCAGGCAGGCTTGCCTTGGCGGGCTTCTCTTCGGCGGACTGCTCTGCGGCAGCGGGTGCGGCGGCCTCGGATGCCTTCTTCTGGATGACGCCCGTGTCCTGGAGGTACTTGAGCGTCTCGACGATGGCGAGGTCCTCTTGGTCCTTGTCATTCAAGGCGAGACGCTGCTGCAGAGTCATGCGCCCGCCGTTCATCTCGCGCTCCCGAAGGGCGGCTTCCCGAACTGCGGGGTCGTGAACGAAGCGGCACTTGCCCCGTTTCCCACACGTGCCTCCGGTTGAGAAATACTTGCAGTGCTTGGTGGGATCCGCCTTCCTGGGCGGGGGAGGGACGTTGTTGGCCTCCCGACGAGTCGACATGACTTCAGGCGTCTCGTCATCCGACTTGATGTCGCTCGTCGGGGACAAGCTCAGGTCGATGTCCCTCATCTCGTCGCCCTCGTCTTGCTGCTCGCGCTTCCGCTTGATGCTGGATTCGACCTTCTCCAGCTGCTTGCGCAGCTTCTCAGCCTTTAATTCGAGAGCGTTGCCCTTGTCTTGGTGAGAGTCGCCGTTCTGGGCCTTGGCAGCAGCCTTCCTGGCCTCGACTCTGCTCTTTGTCGGGAATCGGGAGCGGCGCTCGGCAATCCAGGCCGCGACCTCGGCCGAGGATTTGGGACTGGTAGTGGTCCGTCAGCACGACAAGAACAGGGGCGCGGGGTTTGCTTGGATAAGACATACTTGGGGGCGTCAGCACCGTACATGTCGTTCAGGCGCTGCTCCTCATTCTCGTCATCCTCGTCCGACTCGTCGCCGGGCGTCAGGCCAAGAGTGTTGGTCTTGCGTTTCTTCTTCTTGCCGGCGGACGCGGCATCAGGCTTCTGATGCTGGGTCGGGGGCGTCTGGACATGGGGTCCCTTGTTCTGATTTTGGTTCTGGCTCTGGTTGCGGCCACGGTTCTTGTCACCGCCGAAATGGGGGCGAGACTTGGACTGATGAAAGCCGCCGCGGTTGTGATGGCGGGCACCGTGGCCACCAGAGTGAGCATCAAAGGACGGGGGAGTCGGCATGTACGGCACCGGGGCCGGATAGCCTTGGTAAGGAGGGGGATATGGTGCTGGCGGAGCGGGGGATCCGCCATACGGGTATGGAGCGCTCACTGGAGCGGGTGCCGGCAAGGGCTGGTTGGCATCAAATCCCATGCGGATGGGCGGGCCCATCATCTGCCCCTTGGGGCCTCCGCGGTCGTTATAGCCGCCACGCCCACCACGCCCGCCGCCGCCGTATCCTCCGTGGGTTGGAGTGGTAGGTTGGGGTGGGCCAGTCCACTGGGGAGCAGGGTGGGGATTGGGAGGTGTAGCAGCCGGGTAGGGCTGGCCGTAAGGTGGCTGGGGAGGCGGCTGGTATTGGGGCTGGGCGGCGTAGGTCGGCTGTTGCTGGTAGATCTGGGGGGCGTAGTTGGGGTGGTAGTTCTGGGCCGGCAGAGGGGCGTGCGGCGGCGGGTGCGCGGGGTGTTGCTGGGCGTGCTCGGGATGCCACTGTTGCTGCGGCGGCGGCTGCTGCTGCTGGGGGTATTGGGGCTGGGCGGGCGGTCCGGGGTAGGGGGCGGGATTGGGAGGCCCGTAGGCGGGCTGCTGAGCGTGGCCGTAGGGGTAGGCAGTGTGTGGTGCATGGTAGCCGCCACGATCAGAGCCGCCTCTGCCTCTGCCGCTGTGGCCGCCGCGCGGGGGGCCGTACGATGGATAGCCAACCGGGCCGGTGCTCGGCTGTGCCGCCGGAGGGGCCGCCGGAGGCGGGCCGTAGTTGTATGACATGGCTCGTCAGGAGGACGAGGAGCGGGATGTGTTGGTGTCGTCGGACTCGGTGCTCAACTCGTGCCGTTCGTGCAGCTTGGGCGTCGACTCGGATGCTTGGGGGTCAGATTGACGGTACGGTGGCAGGCCAACCGCGAGATCCAGGACGGCCTGACGGGGACGGGAACAGCAACCTCGGCGGGACAGGATGGGGGAGCGGGAGAGAGCGGAAGAGGAAGGGCGGAGGAAGGGCAGAACAGAAGACTGCAGTCCAGTGGCAACAGCAGCTGACCGAAGGCGTCGTCACTTGAATCCGAGGCCCTCGGCAGCGATGGGAAGGAAAACCAAAGGCAAGGAAACGAGGAGAGGGAGGAGTTGAGTACGGCGCGTCGGAATTGGAGTTGGAGAGTTGGGAGGGAGGCGGTGATGAAGGTTTTAAAGCTTGTGGTTGTGTTGGGGAGTGGAGAGAAGTCGAAGGAAGAAGCGGCCGCTGCCCGACACTGCTTTGAAACCCAGCAGTGGGCTATTTGCACTGTGCGCGCCCTCCAGGTGGTGGCTGCCTCTTGGCAGCTGCTTGGCAGTTGCAGGGATGCGCCTGCGGCAGAACCAAGCTGTTCCATTGTGGTTGTGGGGCGGCAAGGCCAGGCCACAGCAAGCAGCATTCACCGTGGGGTCACTGGACCCCAGGATGATTTTTGAGGTGAAAGCAGCGAGCTATGTGAGTAATGAGCAATGGGCGATGAGCATGCACCCAGCTCACTCAGTGTAAATCAGCAACACAGCCGGTCAAACTATGAACATGCCCCAATGACATGACTTGGCGGAGTAACTAGTGATTCCATCCCTTCAAGCCCGCCCTCGCCGCCGCCATCATCATCAATCACCCAATCCTCGACCGGGAATCACCAAATCCAAGATTGGACAGTTACTCCGGCTGTCACTTGTACAATATTGGCCCCGGCAAGTGAGCGAAGGACAAAAAGAACCAGACCACACCCACAACCACCACCATGTTCATCCTAGTCAGTCTCTCCCCTTCCAGCCTCCCACGCACGATCCATACCCACACCCACGGCCAGCAGCATAAAATATTGATCCAAGACACTGACACAACAAAATGTGACACCTACACACAGACCAAGATAGCCGACCTGGTGCAGATTGCACCCGACGACTTCCGCAAGCAGAGCCACGTCGCCATTGAGGACAACATCAATACCAAGTACGCCAACAAGGTCGTTCAGAAAATTGGCCTCTGCGTCTGCCTGTGGGACATTCTCTGGACCTCGGAGGGCCTGATCGGCCAGGGCGACGGCATGGTCAATGTCAACAGTACGCATCCCCTCTTCTTTCTTTGTGTGTGGACGGGTAAATATTAACGCCTGTGCTGCCTGCCCCCAGTCGAGTTCCGCGTCGTTGTCTTCCGGCCGTTCAAGGGCGAGGTCATTGCCGCGCGCATCGCGGACCAGTCGTCGGAGGGGATCCATCGTGAGTCTGCCACTCCTGCCTTTGTCTTGTTACGTCCCCAGCTCTCTAGTTATCTAACAAATCCCCCAATCCAGTCGCCACAGACTTTTTCGACAACATTTTCATCCCCTGGACCGAGCTGCCTGAAGGCTCCGAATTGTGAGCCCATGCCCCCCCCCCCCCCCACCCAACAACCTCTTTGCCATTTTCCTCCCCACAAACTAACACATACCCCTCACCCCCCAGCGAACCCTCCGATAGCCTCTGGGTCTGGAAGGACGAAGACCAAGTCATGTACTTCGATAACAACGAGATGGTGCGGTTCAAGGTCCTCTCGGAGGAGTGGCACGACCAGACGCCGTCCAAGCCCGTCGAGGCGGCCGAGGGGGCCGGCGGCGGCGCCACCGACGAGGGGGTCCCCGCGCCCATCTCCCGCCCGCCGTACCAGATCGTTGGGTCCATGAGCGGGCCCGGGTTGGGGTGCTGTCTTTGGTGGGAGTAGTGAGGGAAGTGATGAGGTGGGGGTTTTGGTGGTGTGCAGGGTAATAATCTCTTGGGCGGATGTCTCTGTCTATCTATGTGGGTTTGTTTTGTGGTTTGTGGTTGGTACATTACACCTTGATCTGGTCCAGAAGCCGCTGCTCGACGCCGTCGAGGACCGAGTGGTGCTCGATGACGGCCAGGTTCTCCGCCTCGGCCAGGAACTGCTTGTTGGGGTCGACGCCGGGGCCAAACATCTGGCCGGCCTGCGGGCCCATCTGCGTCATTTGCTGCGCCATCTGGTTCGCGGCTGGGAGAAGACGATGTGGGTTAGCCGAGATGCCAGACGGGATAGACACCAAGAGGTTGACAAACCGTTTTCGCTGCCGAGCAGGAAATTGAAGACGGACTGCAGGCCAAATATGCACAGAAAGTACCAGCTAATACTCGACATCCAGCGCGGGTCCATGTCCTTGGTGGCGACGCCGGCCTGCAGCATGCTCTTGAACTTGATGGTCAGGGGGAACGGCAGTTTCACTGGTCGCGGTCAGCGAGTGAACGAACAAGATGTGATGTAAACCCTGGACGCACTGATCACGTAGCCGCTGAAAAAGGCATTGATCCAGCTCATGATGAGCGTGTTGGGGATGATCATGGCCATCTGGTTCTTCATCATGCCCATCATGCCCTCCATGGCGCCCGGGTCGGTCATGGGGTTCGGCGGCGGCTGGCCGCGGTTGTCCGGGTCCTTGAGGAAGGCGCCCGACTCGTAGGCGGTGATGAGGGCGTCGCGGCGGGCGGTAAAGGACGGCTTGGACAGCACGTGGTGGTTGCCGCGCACGTTGATGCCGTGCAGCATGGCGCGCTGCTCGCGCGTCGTCTTTTGGTCGAGGTGCTTGGGGGCCGAGGCCATGAGGACGGTGGCGTAGTGGCGAAGGACGCCCGTGATGATCTGGGCGTGTGAGTGAAGGAACCGGCATGGATGCAGGAGGGGTGCTCGGGGGTGTGCTCGAAGGGGGGGAGGGGGTCAGGTCAGGGGCGTACCATGACGATGGTGATGGGGAAGAGGATCCAGTAGCTGTCGCCCGTCAGCAATTAGCCGTGCCCGTTCCGCGTCCGGGCAGCCTCACAATAACTGGGGATCCCGATGGATCGTCTGCACCGGTACTTGCGCCATCGTATCGTGCCAGCGGGGGTGTTGCGCCGGGAAGGGTTGTTGTCGTCGTAGTGGTGTTTTGTCGGCGACAGAGCATCCAGCATCAGTGCAGCGGGCGCTCAAGAGCCGTCATCAGGAGGACCCGCCTGCAGCGCTGCCAAGCACTGCGACCCCTGCGAGGCGCTACAGCAGCCAAGCACGGGCCAATCGGAAGCAGCGCTGACAGCTGCTTGTCCTAACGAGCAGGTGGCCTTTCACGATCCATTGAAGCTCGCCGTCGTCTTCCTTGAAGCTGCCATCACCGTCGTGCTCCAACTCCCAGCACCAATTCCACCGCCCTCCCGCCATCACAGCTGGGCCCAACCTCCCCCCATAACCGCCAAAATGGCCTCCCAAGAAAAAATCTCCGTCTACAACCTGGCCGGTCGGTCCAACCCCCCTTCCGAATCTAAAACCCCCCTAAGCTAACACCAATTCCAGACCTCAAAAACACCACCGACGACGCCATCCCCAACTACCTCAACTCCCTCCGCTTCACCCAATCCCACGCCCTGATCGACACGCGGCTAGCGCTAGGCTTCTCGGCCCTGGCCACCGCGGCCGCCTGCTTCTTCTGGGACTACAAGCTCGGCTTCGACGCCACCAAGCCCTACACTGCCGCCGCCGTGGCTCTCTACACCCTCCTCAACGGCGCGCTGACCTACTGGCTTCTGTACGTCGAGCGTGGCACCGTGTATGTCGGCACCGCCCCCTCGGGGGAGACGCTGCGCATCCGCACGGCCACGCCGCGCAAGGACGTGCCTGAGTATGACGTCACGGTGGAGGTGACGGATAAGCAGGGGAAGAAGGAGGTGGTGAGTTTCACGAGGGGGTTTGAGGGGTGGTTTGATGCCGCGGGGGGGTTTGTGGCGGCGCCGTTCCAGGGGATGTTGGCGGGTGCCGTGTCTGTGGTGGGGCGGTGCGATCCGAAGAGGGCGAGGGAGGCGGTCGGTGCGGATGTGGGGTTGGCTGCGGGCGCGGCTTATTCGGCGGAGATGTTGGAGGTGCTGGCTAAGGCGCAGGGTGGGGAGGAGGCGGAGGGTACGGGGGCCGAGGTGGGGAAGAAGGGGGGGAAGAGGAGGAAGGCGTAGGGGGATGATAGTGGACGGAGGAAAAGGGAGGGTGTACGAGTTGGTTTCTCAAAAAACAAATGAAAAAAGGGGTGATTATATATCGGGGTGTTGGGGGGCATGCCAAACAAGACCGGCACGAGGCGAGCAGCAACAGATATACCCATGTTTTTTCATCTTGGTCTCGCCGTATCATCTCTCTAAATGCTCCTGGGTGAAAACAAAGCAAAAAGCAGCACCAAAACCATCATGTTCTAAGCACCACCTTTAAATACACCCGATGCCCCTAACATCAACCACCACCTCTCCCACCCTCACTCACCCAATCTTAGCCCAACCCGCCCTCGCCCTCCTCGCCACCTCTCTCACCTTCCTCGCCGGGTCCCCGCACGCCACCGCCAGCATCCTCTGTGTGGCCGGCGCGTACGCCAGCACATGCCTCTCCTCGAACCGTCCCGCCACCGCCCCCAGCACCTGCAGCGCCAGCCCGCGGCACCCCGCCGCGCCCCTCCAGTGCGCGCACCCCGACGCAGTCCCCAACGCGGGAGACGACGGCGAGACGTACGACGCCGGTGAGCAGTCGCGATACACCTTGGTCGCGCCGCCGACGATTTCCCTGATATAGCCCCGCACCGCCTCGGGCTCGTGCGCGAGGATTTCGACCAGCACGCCCAGCGCCGCCGACACCTGGCCCGCGGCCGTTTCGTCCAAGTCGATCCCCTCGCGGTCGCTCAGGGCCGTGACGAGCAGCTTGATCAGCGCGGGGAGGTCGTCCTGGTACACCGCCAACGGGCAGTTGCCCACGACGGCGAGCACCGCGATGCGGTACCGCGTCGCGAGGAGCTTGTCGCCCGACGGGGTGGGTTGTGCCAGGGGGAGGAGGGGTTTGGCGAGGTGGGCGTAGGTCCACTGTTTATGGAAGCGCTTGACTGTTGCGTGGTTGGCGGCGGTGAGGAGGGGGTTGGGGGTTAGGAGGAGGCCGAGGGAGGAGGCGACCGTTTCACCTGCGGGGTGGGGGCTCGCGGCGGCGGCGTGGAGGGTCGGGATGAGCGGGAGGAGGTGTTTGTCCTGGCGGGCCGCCGCGGCGGAGAGGACGTTCATGGCGATGGTGTTGTAGGCCGGGAAGGTGGAGTCCGTCGGGGAGGAGGGGGCGGTTGAGGTGGTGAGATAGGTGGCCCAGAAGTCGAGGACGGCCTTCATCACGATGGAGTCGGGGTCGGAGGTGGATGGGCCGCCTTTGTACTTGTTGGCGAGGATGGCGCCGATGGCGGCACGGATGTCGCTTTCTCGGGAGGGTGAGGGGCCGAGCTTAGAGGTGTCGCACATGAGCCGTTGCGCTTCGCCGCCTGGCTTGTACTGTACGTGGTTGTTAGTCCTTTTCCGTTCCCCGAATGGAATAAGAGGACATACCAATCCAGCCAATGCTCCCGGCCACAACCCCTGGAGTATCCCCAGCGTCAAAATTCCCTCGTCGACGCCTGCCTCTGGCTGGGCAGCCTTCTCATCTGGTGCGAGGAAGAGGTTGACGGCTTGGTCGGCCAGGTTGCACGCCACCTGCAGCTTTTCGTCCAAGCTCTGCACCACCAACGCCGTCATCTGTGAGAGCTGGACCAGAGCGCGCTCGCTCCATGTTGCTCGCGGCCCGGCCGCTGCTGATCTGTAGAGATACCTCACTGTAAATAGGCCGAGCTTCAGGAACTCGGCGTACACCTTGGGGTCACTCTCTTCCAGCGCAGGGAGCACCACGCCGCTCCCCTGGCACAGTTGCGATAGCCAGTCTTCTGGGAGTTGTCTAAACTCATCCAGCCAGTTTTGGCTGCCGTCGGTCTGTGATCCCAGGGCTTCCTTGCCGTATTTGGTCTCGCAGGCATCGCGGAACCAGATGATGGATGCATGGAGGGAGGAAATCACAGTGGCGTTCGCCAACGCCGCCGCAGAGGTGCTGGAGGGCTGAGATGAGAGCGGGAAAAGTTCCAAGAGGCTTGCGGTGAGGGTGATGAAATGCTGAAGCGGAGAAAACTGCTTCTGAGACGGGGGCTCCGTCGCAATGTTTGACGGGATCTCGGAGCAGCCGATAAAGCTAAAGCGAGAGAGAAGCTCCTTCAGGGCGTTGAGAGAGTACTCTGAGGGGTTGTTCCAGTCACGCTTCTTGATTTCCGCTGTTGCCCGGTCCGCAAATTCGGTGTAACCGTCCGTGTAGTTCATGGCGATGGTTCGCAGGGCCGAAACAGCCTCGTCCTCCAGAGTGGTGTCGTCGGCGTCGTTGTCGTTGGAGCTCAGAGTGAGACTCCTTGTGAGAGTGAGGGTTAGAAGAGAGCAAATCTCGGAGCAGATGGACGCAGGACACAGGAGGGCGGGCGTCTCATCCGACTGGAGTATTTGCTGGCTGACAAGCAGCGCAAGACCCTGCATGACTTGTTTGAGGACGTCCCTCTCGTCAGACGTGGACTCCTTCGACTTGGATGTCCAGACGGGCAGATAAACATCGTGGAACAAGGTGTCTAGGTGAGATCGAATCTCCTCCCTCAGTGTGTTCTCATCATCTGCATGTCCCTGCTTTCTATCCCTGAACAGCTCCGTCCGGGTCTTGAGGAGCGAGTTGAGGAGGAGGATAAGGTCTCGTGTGTGGACGGGCGACTTGGGCTGCCGGAGATTCTGACGGATCGTGTCGATAAAGCTCGCGTTGTAGAGCGCGTAGGCCCTGATGTTGGCAGTGACGACGGTCATGTAGAGCAGGCCAGCTTGTTTTGTGTATGTTGGGTTTGAGAGGTCAGGCTGGCAGTCCCGGGACACCAAGTCGACGTAGGCCTTGAGAGATGAGGCATCGAGCTTGTGGGTTTTTGTGCCGTCCAGCTTCCTGGCGATTGCGCGGAGCACCTCGAGAGTGGCGTCGATGGTCTCCTTCACCTCGCCATTCCGGACTTCGTACTTGAGCGAGTTCCAGATCTTCTCGATGTACGGGACGACGCTGGCCTGGGGGTTGTCGTACTGCTCAATGCAAGCCTTGATGGATTTTAAGATGTCGACCTTGACAGACACGGTGACCGCGTCTCCTTGGTCCAGCTTCTGTATGAGAAAGGGAAAGGCGAGGGAAGCAACGCGCTGGTGGGCAGAGAAGCAGCTTCGCACGGCCTCCTTCAGGTCCTCGGCAGTGATTCCTATTGGGGTGGCCGAGGTGCGGAGCGAGATGGGGAAGTAGGCGGAAAAGACCTTAAAGACCTCGTCGGTCACCTCGGGTGTCGGGTCGTAGTCTGTGAGGAGCAGGGCGAGGATCTTGAACCAGACCATCAGGTTCCTGGGATCGCGCTCGCTCTGGCACACCTGGAGGAGGTCGAGGACGAAGCCGCAGGAGGGCCCGTACTTGTGCCTCAGCTCGCTGGCGACGGCAGGATCCTGGACGAGGCTCAGGAAGAGCTCGTAGAGCTCTAGCCTGGTGGCGGCGGTCTGGAGGCGGAAGTCGTCCTTGATCTTGCAGACGTCGTCGAGGATCTTGACGCCCATGTCTGGCTTGAAGGCCTTCATGGAGTAGAGCTGGCGGAGGGCCTTTGCGGAGGCGGTGATGCCGGCCTTGTGGTCGTAGGAGAACATGGAGCCAAAGAAGCCGATGAGGCGGAGGACTGCGGCTGGATGAGTATGCCGCGGTCGGTCAGCGGTTAGGTAGGGAGTAGTGACACTTACCCTGGTCCGGCCTCAGGGAGCTCTTGTCGAGGGCCTCGAGGGTTCCGGCAAGAAAACCCAGTGCTGGAGAGAGTCAGCTTCCGGCGTCCTGTCCGTTCCGGGACCAGCGTATTCCACACCTTTGGCGCGGGCAATGATGTCTCCGCTCCCGCCCTCATCCCCGTCGTCCATCTGGTCGTCGTCGGCATGGGCGGGTGTCATCCATTGCTGGACCGAGGCGGCCCAGCCGCCCACGACGGTGCTGCTGGCTCGCGAGCTCTCGATTTCTGAGGGCGGGGTCAGCAGTCAGTAAGTGAATGTTTGTCTGTCCGTCCGTGCGTCATGCTCACCCTTTGCAGCCTTCCTGGCGATGTCGAGCTGGACAGGCTCGTCGTCTGAGAGCACATACTCCAGCGCCCACTGCTTGAACTGCGCCATGGCTAGGCGGTGTCTGGATTCCGAAATGCACTCAACCGCGCGTCCTCCTCGTCGTCCTGCCCACGCACGCTCTTTTGTAGTCTTGGCCAGTCCTGGCACCCTGACCCCGACACCTCCGCGGAGTCGTTCCGGCCTTGCGGTGCTCAGTCACCAATGATGATGGCCAGCTTTGTGACAGCTTCGTCCCGCCACAGCAAGTGAACAAAAAGAGTGCTCTGAGCTGGGAATCAATAGTAGCTCAAGGATCGTCTGGTGTCATCGGATGGGGACTGACTGAACTCTAATAAACACCACACCAAGCACGGCAGTCAATCACGCACTCGCCAAATCCCACCCACTGTGCTTGCTTGTCCCTGAGTGGCTTGACAAATCGCCGTTATCGCCCTCTCCCTCACAGTCATGCCCCACGCTGCCCCGCGGCAGTAAACGCGAAAAGTTGGGCGGTGAGACCAGACGTGCAGAAGCTAAACCGCAAGCGGTAAGAGGGGCAACTCGCATGCACCGTCTGTGGTCCCGCCTGGAAATTTTCAAGGACAGCAGCAGCACAAGCCGATTGCAGCGCTTCCACTTGGAGGAACTGCCGGCAATATTCTATGTTCCATGCCGCGAGTTGAATCCAAAATTTCTCATATGAGATAAACTCATTCTTTTCAGAGTCGCTGTTTTTTTGGGAGAACACCATTGGATCCGGGAATTGGTTCGACCTACCGAGTCTCTTCTGGAATATCCAACCTCCAAGAAATCGACATCACAGGTCCGCTCGCCGGTTTCTGTTAGTGGGGTTGGGTTCGTGGGGTAAGACGCTCTCTCAGCTTCAACCGTCGCTTGTCTGTCCTCTCGCTTGCTTGCTTGCTTGAGTCACTCGAGCCACTCACCCGATCTTGTTTACGCCCTCATTCTTGACTCGCGGAACCCAATTGTTTTCCCTTCCTTCCGATGATATTTTCAGTCTCAATTCACGGCCTGCCCAAAACCCCAACACATGGCAGACCCCGACCTGCCAAGAGCACCAGCTAACCTCCTGCACGCCGCCAGGCACAACCACCACCGGTCACCGTCTTAGTCCATCTCACCAACCACTATCCTGGAACCGGCACCAGCACCGGCACCGCATCCCTCGCCATGGCGTCCCAGGAAGTCCCCAAGACCTGCAAGGTCATCCTCGCCGACACAATAGCCAAGAAGATGCTGGCCGAGGTCAAGGATACTCTGGCTAGCATCCAGGGCCCCGCCGCCGGTAAGCCCACCCTCGTGGCCTTCCTGGCCAACGACGACCCCTCGGCCGGCCAGTACGCCGACTGGTCCAAGAAGACGTGCGAGGAGAAGTGAGCAGCCCTGTATTTGTACTCCTTTGCTCCCCCCCTCCTCCCCGCTGAC
>MU856053.1:0-12998 GCA_033296695.1 Staphylotrichum tortipilum
TCAATACCATCATCACCTTGGATCGGGCGCGAACATGGCTGACGACCGTGGGGGAAGACCTGCGGGTCAAGGCGGCCCAGGGGGTGCCTCGCGAGACGCCCAGCCCAGGTCTAGCTAGACTGGGTGGAACGCTGCACGCGCTTTGACAACAGCCAAGCATTTCATAACCACGCACTGATCCCACGATGCATGGCCCCAAATCTCAGGGCGCAATAAGAAGGGAATTGTCTGCGGTACTCCGTACAATCAGATCTATCACCCAGAGTTTAGTCCATCCTCTCCTACCTTACTTGAGGGTCGAGCCATGTCCATATCACTCGCAGCACACGCAACCCCCTTACCTCTCGCCATGCCGGTGGAACAGGTCGCAGCTCCGGCACGACGGAATTCTGGATTTATGGACGGCATGCGATTCCGGTACGTCTATCGATCCAGTCTTTTCATCTTCAATATTGATCAGAACAGACATAGAAACTGACCTGGCCCACCCGGCCGTCGTCGATGGCAAACAGGACTGCTATATCGCTGTCATGGGCGTGACAGGCGCTGGGAAGACCACATTCATCTCCAAGTGCTGCAACCAAGCCGAGTCTGGCATCGGCCACAGCCTGAAATCAGGTCCGTCAAAGCGTTAACATCATGCTCCTGGATGTCCCTGGGTTAGGAATGGGATCAAACCGGAGGAACATACAGAATGCTAATACTCGTGTTGACATTAGAAACTAAGAGGATCCAGGCGTACACCTTTATGCACAACAACCGAACGATTCACCTCATCGACACGCCTGGGTTCGACGACACGAACCGCAGCGATAGCGAGGTGCTCCGCGACCTGGCCTTCTACCTCACGTCGTCGTACGACAACGGATTCCGGCTGACAGGCATCATCTACCTGCACCCGATCACCGCGACGCGCATGACAGGCAGTGCGTTCAAAACCTGCGGACGTTCCGCAAGCTGTGCGGGCGCGAGAGCATGTCGTCGGTCATCATGGCGACGACCATGTAGGACAGCGAGAGCGCGCCCGTGGGCGACAAGCGCGAGGTCGAGCTCAAGGAGACTGCCGCCTCGAGACGGCGAGGGAGCACGGGACTAACGTCGAGCTGCTGTCAGTGCTGGCCATGGAGGCGTTCAAGAAGCAAGAGGAGCAGGCGGCCAAGACGCAGCGGAAGATGGCGGCCGAGATGAGAGCGCGCGAGTCGGCGCTCAAGCGCGAGTTGGAGGAGGAGAAGGAGCTACACGAGCGCCAGATAGATGCGTATGGCCGCCAACCAGGCCATGATCGACCGCCGACGGGAGGAGCAGCTTCGGGCGGAGCAGCAGATGTTCCCCTCTAGCCAGCCTCCTGCATACTCGCCGCTGTCCCCGGCCCAGCACCCGGATACCCGCCATACGCCAGCCAACCCTCTTACCCCCCGCCGCCGCCGGCTGCGCCATTTATGCCCGTGAACCCGGGTGTCGACTACACCGGAGCCGTGGCCCCTGGGGCTGCCCTCGGGGGCGTTGGTTTGGCCGGAGCGGCGCTGTCGATATGTGTCGTCATGTAGGTACTGTCACGTCCTCAGACATAGGGGTAGGAGTTTTGACGAAGCTCAAAACCCGACATTAGATAGTAATCGAGACATGTCTGCCGCACGGGCGCTGTTCTGCGGGTTGTAGGGGCTAAAGAACTGTTTACTATTTACCATACGGCGCTTCCCTCGCAGCGGCCGGACGACAACCTCATCTGCGGTTGGGGCGGAGGATGGGGACGGCCAGAACATTGCTCGTTGATTCAGTCGAGGTCTCGACGAAATCGGGATCGCGGGAGAAGGAGATAGTCGCGAAGGGGGCCGGCAATGTTTCCCGTCTTTCTGTGATCTGCCCAACGGCTGTCACGATGGTGACAAGACCTACATTTGCGAGCTTTGAGTTAGTTAGATCCTGCCAGGGTCCGGACGTTCAATTTAAGCTTCCACCAATCGCTCCCGGTGAAAAATAGCTCTGGACACAAGGGCTACGCATCCGTGGAGCGAGTTGAACTCCCCACATCTCTTTCATGCAGCAGTTCCCCTTAGAGGCAGGGGCTCCGCCGGGCTATGGTCTTCTAACGGGCTGAGCCCTGCAGCGGCCTCGGCAACCCTCGGCCAACCCTAACCCTCGATGCCCCTGACCCGAGTCGACTCCATTAACAACTCCGTCGACATCGACATCTAACATGGATAGATCGGTTGGATCGTTCAACGATCGAGACGATACAGGTACAAAGGTACCTGGGGGCACTGAGGACATCATCAAGTAATTATATAGCTAGCTAGTCAGTCACTCGTTGAGGGAGCCTGGAGCTTCTTCAGTAAAGCAAGCACATTTGATCATTGCTCTATTACACATCTTTGGCGATTGAGACACCAGTTGTTGTGAACCTTTTGGCTTCACCGAACCTTCGTAGACATAAACATTGACAGCTCGACGTAAAAAGCCACTAGAATAGTGCCCTTTTATCCGTATATGACTTGTCTCACTTGGCCATTATCCATAACAGAGAACTAGAACATGGAGGTATGCCTTCCTGCAAACATCAAGACAACAAGCAAAACAAGAATTTCTGCATAATATAACCACTGAACAGCGGAGGGAACCGCAAAACACCGAAGATCGTCTGCTCCATCGACAGCAACTATGTCGACATGAGGTGCCGTAGCTTCAGCCCATTGCAGTCGGTCCCAGGGAGCTGTATACGCAATGAAGTCGTCTGGAGACGCAAGTGAAGCACGATAATTGTGAGGACAAGTATCCACCATAAGTGTGTTTTTCAAAGCCGTAAGCACCGTCAAAGGGTTTATGTCAACCGTGAGGAACACATTGTGTTTGGCGCCCTGTCCTAGAGCAAGTTCAGCGTGGAGTTCACTTGTCCTGGGCAGAGGTTCTCCATGACAAGGCAAACTCTCGAAAAGAGTTGAAGGGTTGAGACACTCTGTCCGGGGGGGAGAGCAAATCCCTCGCGGCATGATGAACTTCTTGGGGGAGTGTGGCCGGGCTATCGCATATCATGGCGTCGTAGGTGTCATCTTGGTGCCTCAGCAACCCCGGTAAATAGCAAAGCTTGAGATAACCCTGCTTCTCAACATGAAACGTATCAAGCACATACAGGTAAACCACTTGACCTTTGCTGGAGGTTGCAATTAAGCCTCTGTCATCCGCATTGAGCGTGTGCCCGATCAGGTTTCTCGCTCATCTGAGGAGATCCATCTCGTCCGGGATTGCTTGGACGGGACCTCTATGCCTGATCATTTCGGTGATGATGGGCTGCATTTTACGCCCAGCTTCTCGGTCGCGACATGGTTTGACCAGCAGGGGCGACGGGGAGTCCAGCAGCGAAAGAGCGAAGATGTCCATGAGGATAAAGGACAAGGAAGAGAAGAATTCGTCTCTGGGACACCGGCTCCGAGTTGAGCCCGATTGTGATACGGCGGGAGGGTTCTTATACCCATCGCAGCGCTCGGCTCGGCATTTTTTCGCCACTGCTTTGAGATGTCGAGAAACCAAGGGGAGTTTGGCGACCCGTCTGCCATCGGAATATGCAAATTGCACCGGATCGTTCAGGCCGAGTATTGCTTCGCGAGGCCCTCGAACACGCCATCCCCCAGGTTTTGCGCGAAATGCGATGCGGAAGGCTTGCATCTCTGGGCCAAGATGCGGGTTCTGAAGGATACCTCGGAGTTCCGTCCAGCATGAGGGATCGATATTGCCCGAGGCCGCTCCCCGATATCCGCACCATCGCCGATGCATCCGCTAGACACGGAGCATCATCTTGTCCGCAAAGCCGAGCTCTTGAAACAACCAGGCTCGGTACCATTACAGTGAGACCATGCCTGCTGTCACCATGTGAGAGGATGGTCCCAAGAGCTGGGAAACTTTTTCGAGGTGGTGGTGAATGGTGAATGAGAATGCCGATCCTATATCGGCGGCCTCCGATGAAATGACGACTTTGATCCATGATCCTGGCGTCTCGACAACCGGTTTACCTCCTATAAACAGCGACGGCGGTTCGACGCACCAATGCGCGAAGGCCAGCACCCATGGAGCAGCGGCCCTGACCACGATGGTCGCCCCCAGTACCGTAGCAGGGCCCACTCGGGCGACTTGACGGAACACGTCAACCAGGCCGGCTATCGCCTCCGGTGAAGGTGTTGACTGGAGAAGGGCGGCTTCTATGTTATCCAGTTCAGTTGAATCCCATTCAAGCCGCGCTTCCTCCGTAAAGATGCGTGGCAGCACCTCCCTGTGCAAGAGGATTTGCCAGCCACGACAGATCGGCAAAGCCATACCGGTGAGACCCTGCGTCAAGGCTCCCTAGCAGGTCCTTGAGGTTGCGTACGGTTGGGAGGATGGTCAAGTCGTCCATCATCTGCTTTAGCATCAAGTCGATGCTCTTAGCGCTCTCAAAGGCGCCAAGTGACGTGACAAGCGCCGCCGCGAGGCCCAGGAACCGAATCCCTGATGCAGATTTGTCGATCTGCGTAGCACAGTTGTTGGGGAAGAAGCCGACAGTCGCCTTCAGGAAGCTGATAGAGACTGGCTCTGGGGACGGAAGAAGGATCCGCTCGACTTTGTCGGTCGTCTCGCTTCTCATGGCGAGCGTGTTGCCAAACCGCTCGCATGCGACCATAGCCAGAACTTGTACGTTGCCGCTTAATGCAGCAGTCATGAAACCTCTCATGGTGTCCAGAGCCCCCCCCGAGATTGCATTGGACTTGAATAGCTGAGCCTGCCATTGTTGTCTGGCCAAGTGGCTCAGATGGATGGCGTCCAAATGATGAAACTTGCAGGGAGAAGCAAGTCTTTGACGGCTGTTGCGGTTTTTGTTGTCCTCTGTACGGCTAAGTCGTAATATTGCTAGTCGATGAACGCATAACCAGAGGAGGGGAGCTTGCATTATCCAAGATTCGCCAGCGGATTGGGAGCGTGAAGCATCGCTCATGGACTCCGTCTTCAGGAATGCAACTTTAACCCTTGCTGCCCCAGCTAGCAACTAGCCCGAAACACGGCTTTTTCTGCCACGCGACCGAAGCTACCTCGATACCGGAGTGATAATACCATACCGAAACACCGAGGGCTCCACGGATAGGCATATTTACTTGGCGGATACATCCCACTTTGTCCACACGCACAACATGACACCGAAATCAAAGACGCGCCGCTCAGCAAACGGGCCTGGACATTCGAAGAGCTGCTTCTTTCAACGAGGTTGCTGTGGTTTACGCCATCCAAGCTATATTAGGACTGCCGCCAAGTCGCCACAGATGAGACTGCTTCCCGATTTGACTGTTCAAGGCGCTCAATAAACGGTGCGTAGGACTCGGCCCGCTCCGTGGATCTCGTTAAGACTTGGTACGCGTCGCTCAGCAGGCTGCCCCAGCGGAGCTCCCACATCGAGGTAACATCTGAACCAACACGACCTCCAGCATACCAAATCCAGCTGGAAGTTAGCCAATGAGGCAATGTGGGACCCTGCTGAACGTCGACAGGACAGCGGCCTGTACCTCGGTTGGCGGGTTTTGGGATGGCTCGCCCAGGGAGATCGCGCTGGGAGGGAGGAATGGACGGAAAATACGGGAGGGAGATGCACAAGCCTATGAGTATTTGCGGAGCGTAGTCAACGGCAGGGTCTTGCCGCTTTACAGTCTATAGCTTGACGGACTATAATACGTGATTTATTTCCTTCTCTCTAGATTATGAACAGCCTACTCCTACTGTTGGAACAGCAGAGATTGGTCCACTGCAGTGGTTGTATGTGGGCACTGAAAGGCACTGTAAAATGGGAACAAAAAGATGTGTGTGTGTGGTGTTGGGGATTGCTTCAATTGTGGAAGAAGAAGATGATGATGATGTCTCTCTGAGTGTGTCTTTCCCTGTGTCTCTCCTCCCTGGGGACTGCCGTGGCTCTTTTGACTGCCTGGCTCCCCGCCCTTCTTGTCACTGGGGTGTCACATAGCCTCATTGTACAGCCTTCATGGTGCTGATCCTTTCCTCCAGACCGCTGTCAGAACTGAGGCAGTGCCTGCTCAGCTCCGAGGCAGTGCCTTAGTTCCAACACCTACAATCAAACTCAGCACCCATCAAATAATGGTCAATGTCTGACTTGTCCAGGACTTTAACCACTTGCAGTCGACCTTGAGCAAGTCAAGCTGCCCAATGCGTTCATAGACATCCCCCGCCCGTCCGGCGACGCGACGAAGCGCCAAACATGCAAAATAGGCCTCGCGATCGTCCTCGCCGTCGTTCTCGGTACCCACTAGTTTGCGGTAACGGGTCACCAGGAAGGCGAGATGCTCCCCGTCGACAAAGGCGTCTCTGTCAACTTCAAATGTGTCGCGCTCCTCCGAGAAACGCTTCTTTGCAATCGGGATGGACAGAATGGCGTCCGCCCCGGCCGCTGTCTTGACGCGGTAGAGTCTCGTGAACGAGAAGTGTATCATCTCGGTGGCTCCCAGCCCGGTTCCGTCTGGCAAGGGATCGTCAAACAATGCATGTCCAACGGAAAGGTCTTTGGACGGCCTGTGCCACAGAATCTGCTTGGTGCGCACAAGCCTGTAAGTCAGGCCCGTGAGCACCAGATAGCCATCCTTGAGATGGCCGAACGGGTTGTTTGCATCCCTGGGCGTCACGCTGTACTCGAGCAGCTGCATGTCGAATCGGGTCGGATACGCCACGGTCTCGCCAGCGAAGTCGGTAATCACCGGGCCGTCAGCTACGGCCCATGACCAGGATGGCGCTCGATAAGGTTCGGTGACGTGCCTGCAGTAGCCAGCCTCGGGCGTCCACAGCAGGCCGTTCTTGATGTCCGAGCTCCAGAGGCCGGCGAGGTAGTCGCCGCCGATGACGGCGTGAAGCCGTTGTGCCAGGCCGGAGAAGGCGGGCAGCTTGTCTGAGGCGAATGTCAATTTTCTCCTGGAGAAGGCGCACACGAGGCGGTAATAGTGCTGGAGAACGACGCTCCTGTGCGCCGTAGCTCGCCGCTGACTGTGGAGGGCCTCGGGATGCAAGAGCGATGACAGGACGTCAAAAGTCACGTCTGGGATCCTGGGTCCTGGAAGCAGTGGTTCCGCGGCCTCGTCGGAATAGACCGCGCTTGGGCACTTCCAATAGATCCGGCATTTTCCGTAAAACAGGTGTCGCGGAGAGAGGACATATTCTTGAAGCGTCCAGCCCCTTGCGGTTAGCGGACTGTTGCTGTCCAAAGTGTCGAGGCTTTCCTCGTCTCTCTGGCTCCGCTCGATCCCAATAGCCAGGGGACTGCTGTTTTCAGAGGACACGTCGAGCGTGGCTGCTTGTGGCGTGGCCGCCGCCGGGCTGGTGGTGTCCGGGTGCAGAATACCGACGGTGCTCGCACTGGCGGCCATGGCGGATATTGTCAGAGTCGAGTTTGCGTAAATGTCGCCCATTTTCCGGGATTCATTGGCCCAATCTTGTTCCGAGTCCTGAACGATGCATAGCGAATCGATCCACAAGTAGCGAAACCCGAGTCGGCGGGTGATTGTGATGGCATCGCGGAAGTTTGCCGGCAACGCATCGTACGGAAGAGACAGGCCGAACGTGGTCAGCGTCAAAGTTGTCAACAGAGGCGCGACTTTCCCGCCCCAGCAATGGCTGAGTGCTGTATACTCGGCCTTTCCTCCAAGAGAATGGATCACTCGGGGCATCTCCGATCCATCCGTTCTCCCAACATCGATTACTCGCGTTGGCAGAGGAGCGGTATTGCCAAAATGGCATCCTGGGTGATTCTCTCGGCATGTCTGTAGCCAGCGGTTGCCGAGATTGAAATGTATGCTGGATCCGAGGTTGGGATCAGCTTGGAAGCGGCCGATTTGGAACCCTCTTATGTAAAGGGGAGTAGCTGCACAAAGGTTTAGTGAATAGCGGCGATAAATCAGGAACGAACCCATGACTCACATCGAGGCACAGAGAATGCCAATACCAGGCCGGGAACCTTGTCTTCTTCTGGAACCTCGTCCTCCCCATCACTTCCGTCACTATCGTCAAAACCCAAGGAATACGCGGGGCCGACTTGGACACGGAGCCCATCGAGGATACGAATCTCATCGAGCGGGTGGTCCATGCCCCAATAAGCGTAATAACTGCTGAGAGCTATTCTCACCTTGGAGACCTTCAGATCTTTGGCGATGGTGTACATGGACTTGGTGCCGTTCCCCCAGCCCCCTGACTGCCATTGTACAGGCCATTGTGCCCAGTCAGTTGCCTCGTTCTCGTCGTGCTCTGGTGTCCCCTTGAAGACTTCCAAAATTAAGCGGCAAAGGTCACAACCCCCGAGAGCGGATTGTTCAAGGTCACCAAAGGTGGGTTGGTGCCGATAGCATGCAGCTTTCGGAACCGCCGCTGCATCGAATTTTTGCAACGCCAAGTCCACCAGGCGCGGGATCGACAGATTGGCGCAGTAGTGACAAGGCGGCATGTTGAGAAGATGGGGTGCCGAATCCGAGATTACCGGTTGCCTGCGAGGCTGTTGATGGAAGCAACGAAGATACATGGCCCCGCGCGAGGATGTTCCCTGTGCAGTGCGTCCACATGTTTTGTGCCCCACCAAGCGATCCTTATCTAATCGTAGATTTTTGGTTGGCTCCCAATAGTTAACTAACTAGTTAACTAACTAGTTAGACTGACAGGTCCGTCTCAATTATGTAATGACGGTTAGTTACGTAAATACAAATATGCACCAAACGCGGCATCAACCCCGCGTGCCCATGAACCCCTGAATGCCACCACCACCACCGCCATCACCACTACCACCACCACCACCACCACCACCACCACCACCACCACCACCACCATCACCACCACCACCACCACCATCATAACCCTAACCCTAATCACCACCACCACCATCACCACCACCACTCTAGCCAACTACAGTACATCTGAATACCGCAAAGGGCATGCCCTCGAAGTCCTTGTATGCCCAACTGCATGACACTTTGTACACTTGCTTGGAGCCCGGGCCCGGGGCTGGGCCAGTGCCTCAACCACTTCAAATTGACTCGGCTCCCGCTGAGTGCTCGACCTTGGGAGTGAGCTTTGAGCCCGAACTGGCTCAATAAGCCGGCGAGGCTCAAGAAGCAGCTGTGGACACCCCTCGCGCTTCAAATGCCAATGCGAATGAAAGTGCTCAAGTAGAAGAGGCTCGCCTCGACGACTCTTGAGAGTATGCAAGCATAGGAGCCTATACACTCGAGTAAAGGTACCTGTGCAAGTTAGAGATGGAGGAGGGTCTGTCTTGTTAAGTAACTTCCGTTGTTCTTCAACCTTCCTTATCGCCTCGTGTGATACCCAGCCTCGAACAGCTCCATATAGTGTTCCTGAAAGCTCAAGAGGGGTCCGAATTTGTTGACTTGCCTGGCGTGCTTGTAACTCAGCAAGCCGGTTGTGGAGAGTAAGATTAATTGACTTCCAAGCGTTAAAGAGGTCGGATATCGATTGTCCCAAGTATGACTTGAGGAGTGCGTGAATCCCTTTAACTCGGGAAGTAGCTATGTTACCAAAATGAGTTGACCGGTCGACCCAAGCACGAACAAGCTTCACTTTGAATAGAACAAGCCAGGTTGCCTTGATATACTCAACCTCTTCGAGATCTGAGGAAGATAATTTTGTTGCATTTCAGTAAGGCGTTGGGTGTAGTCCTCCGGAGTTGGCGAGTTGATAATCGAGTGCCAGGAGTTATAGAACTCCTTCCATAGCTTGGCGTCTTGAAACGATAACTGACATCATGTAAGGACTGCCTTGTTTATATGCCAAAGGCAGAGAAAAGTTGCTGCAGAAGGGAAGAGTGCCGAAGCTGCGTTTATCGCTACAAGGCAGCGGTCTGTAAGAATAACAGACGGGAGAGAAGTATTGGATTGCTTGAGGAGTGACTTCAGCTGCTCAAGCGCCCAAGTATAATCTTCCTCTGTCTCGCCGCTTAAAACGCAAATGCGATACAGAAAGACCGCTGAGCTGCATCAACGCTAATTATATCGAGGAGAGGCATACGATACTTGTTTGTCTTGTATGTATAGTCGAGGAGAAGGAGCTCAGGGTACGCTCGAAGATAGGTGAGAGAGCCAAGGTGAGCAAAAAGAACAGCTATAACCCGGCCATCTGGTGCAAGCTGAATTTAGCTCCAGAAGCCCTCCCTGTCAAGTTGGTTGGCTAGCGCTTGAATTGGGCTCTAGCCTTTGTAGGGGCTCGACACGGTCACCACCGCGCTGGCATGGCTGGTCGCGCTGCTGGCGAACTGCCCTGGTGTGCAGGAGAAGGCGGTTGCCGAGATCCGTGCGCATTACGGCGACGACTAGCCGCTGTGCGATGCGGAGGATAATCAGAAGTGCGTGTACATAGTTGCGCTGGTACGCAAGATGCTGCGGTACTTTACGGTGCTGCGCTGGCGCTACCGAGGGTGTTCGTTCGGGATATTGTCTACAACGGGGCTGTCATCCCCAAGGGGACCGTGGTGTTTCTGAATGCCTAGGCCTGCAACATGGGTTCGTACCTCATCCCCCCCCCAACTCCTCCCTCCCGATCATCACTAACCACCCACCCACCCACCGCAGACCCCAACGCCTGGGACGACCCGGAGGAATTCCGCCCGGAGCGCTGGCTGTACAAGCCCGACGCGCCGCTGTATACCTACGGGATCGGCTACAGGATGTGCGCGGGCTGGCTGCTGGCTAATCGCGATCTGTACCTCATCACGATGCGCCTGCTCAACAGCTTCCGCATCGAGCTGCACGACGAGATCGACTCGCACCCGATCCGCGGCAACGCCGACCCGACCAGCCTGGTCGCTATGTCTCACCGCTTCCGCGCCATGTTTGTGCTGAGGAATAGGAAGGCGTTGAGTAAGACGCTGGAGCTTTGAGATGGCTGCGAGGGAAAGGGGCGGTTGGGCGTGGATGGGTTAGGCGCCTGGGTAGGGAGCAGAGTGTGAGAAGGAGGGGATGGTATCGGTTGTGTGTTTGGTTTCTGGGATGACCAGGTGCCTAGGTGGTTAGCAGACTGTGAGTAGGAGGGAGTGAGGGGTTCTCGATTACCTGTTTGGTTACTCGGACGTTGCCGCGATAACTCGGGGCTAAAGTCCATAATTTCTATACAAGCCAAAATGCCAGGACACCGGCTAGATTGTTGCAATTCAAAATAGTGCTCCTGAGATTGTGCCTTTGTTACCTCTTCTAATACTGTATTGCCGTGTGTAAGTGGCCGATTGCGAGACAAGGGGGCGGCTTGTGCGGCTAGCGCGTAGGGTTGCCTGTAAGTCTGCCACGCGTCTGTCAACTTCTCCACAAGGGGTGTGCACAGCGGGAAGTATACGAGATAGACACACTGGGAACAGCCGAGATGGCCGCTGTAACGTCGACGTCGTTGTGGTTTGTTGCTACAAGAGGTTGGAAAAATCTGGGGCAAGTGGGCTCCCAACAGAAACGGGCAAGGCACAGCGGGGCCTGCTCGCATATACATACTAAGGCGACTCAGGGGCATTAGCGTCGACAACCAAAGATACCTAAGCGAACCCCAAGGGTCCTCGTACTCCACGATCCAGCTGTAATAGTGTCCGAAAACAACAACATGGACGACCAGAGCCTAAACATTATTTAATTATACTTCAATTGTCTCAGCCAATAGCCAGAATTTTCAGCTAGTCCTCCTCCAGCTTCGTTTCCTTGAGCCACTATATTCCCCTTTCCTGTTCCCAATGACAGCACAAGGGTTCTCAGCCCTCGCAGGTGACTGCCTCCGAGTCAACCGGCTCGATACTCTAAACTCTCCGCCTAGGCGGGAGGGAGTGTCAGGGCACCATGGAAAGGAAGGACTGCGTGGCTGAAGAGGATAAGGCTGTAAGGCAGAGGCGCATAGGCATAACACGGGCCGTCACAACAACAACACCACAGCCACAACAAACCACATCATGTCGACATATGGCGACCGAGCCAGCGGCCGCAGCAGCCAAGGGAGCACAGCCGTGGAGGAAACAAGCCGCACACAGGTGCCGAGGAGCAAGCGAGGCGAGAGCGAAACGCAGAGGAAAGTCGGGCTATAAAGAGACGAGCAGACAGCCCTTGGGAAATGGGCTAGAGGGCAAGGTTCAGTTCCGTTGTATGAACAGAGACAACTTCACGATTTCGTTTTCCCTGAACCATTGCCTGTAGCATTTAGCTTGACTGAAGAGACTCCCAGAGTGTATGCTCTGACAGGGAGCTCCTGGCATGAAAAGGAGGCGAAACAGCAGGCGCCAAACTTGAAAATGGTAGGTGAGGTCACATTGACGGTGCAAGATTCCTCCTATATGCCCCGTGTATCTTAATCATACCTCTTCGTCCGGCTCTGTGTCCGCATATATGCAGCATTCGGTGGTTCTGTCTTTGGCCGGGGGAATGAATGTGCAGGCGCAGCCCGCGAACATCAGTTCTTAAACCTCTTGGAAACAACTTGGAGCGAGACTCGGTTCACAAGTATGGAAAATGAATAGTTCCATTTGCATGTCAAACAAACCTCCTCAAATGGAAGAAATGGAGAAAATTCATCAATCAATCCGCCAATTGTGACGCCCAGCAGGCTGAAGACCCTTCACCTTGTAACCTGGTTACTATCATATAGTCCTTATAGTGCTTGCAGGGGATTTTAATCTCCACCACCCAAGTGGGACCACTACGATCGTTATGAACATTATACTGGCTGGATTCAAAAGGACAGGACACAAGAGAGGCAAAGGTTTTCGCCCGACTGTTTGGCACCGTTTCCTTTGTAACTAGATTGAAGAAGGTTCGGCATGCCGATAGGACACATTGGAGTAAGAATATATACATAAACATATGAGTCTTGCAGCACTCCGCCAAGCTGTCCTCCAGGGATGACCCAGGTTACCTCGGGTTGTCGATCGCTGCCACCCCCATATCTCCTGTGCCTGGCATGCAGCCAGTGTGACGATGGCGTCAACAGTACATAAACCAATTCAGAATTTCAAGTGGCAG